>JAUZND010005813.1:0-11031 GCA_034780555.1 Coelogynopora nodosa | reverse complement strand
TGATCGTTGGCTACACGCTGTCGTGTTTTGTCGCGCGTTATGCATAAGTTAGACAATCGTTGGGCACAAGTTGTGAATGCTGGTAACACGTTAGATGCTCATTATTATACGTTGGAATTCGTTGGTATAATTTACATATAAGTTAAGCTATGTATACGTTAACTCCTTATGAATACGGTATGCATACGCCCAAATCTTGAAAAAACTTTTTTTTTTCAGCGTATGCCAACGTTTTACATACGTTGGAATACGCTTACTAAATCGTCAAGGTGTGAAAGGGCCATTACTACAAAATCTAAAAAATGTAAGTGATTACTAATAATATACGTGTGGACAAATAATCAATAAATTATTAAAAAAAATTTTCGCTTTGATGTGTTTAGAAACATAAGTATATATTGTTTATAATTTTAATAATGTTTAAATAAAATATATTAATGTGAATATTTAATTGTGAATAACAATATAACCTTAATATATCAATATTATCAATAATGTTGTTCAAAACTTATTCAAAAACTTACATACTGTACTTAAACATGAAATATATTTATACATTATTCATATTTTTAAAGCCATTATCCTAGAAACGTTATTTCGACAATTTATTCGAGATGCTATAATACAAATTGGTAACATTGTGATCACTATAATTGTCAAAGAATCGAGAGAAAATAATGTTGTTCACTAGGTCAAAGAAAGATTTCAACGACTTTTACCGTTATTTAGTAATTGGTGAAAATATGCTAGAGGTGTTATATTCATATCCTACCTGTATAATTATTTATAATATATGCATAATAAAATAAAAATCTATCACGTGACACTCTGTTTTTCTATTGCAACTATACACTATTTTTAGCGTTATTTAATAAATCAAATATTTGGAACGTATAGAAACACATTTAGACATATATATATATATAAATACAATAATGATATTAGTAATTATTATAATAAAGCTAATACAGATATTTTATGTTTTTTCAGAACTTACAAGACAAATTTGTATCGAAGAAACTACTAAATTAAAGACACATTAACTATTGATTTTTTTAAAAACACTTCAGATATCAAATTCAGAAAACTTTCACATGTGTTTTCGTATTCAAAACAAACTTATTCAACTATTCCATTAAGGTGCTGTTATTATGAAGTAACGTTTTCCACACATGTTGATGCAAATATTTCTGAATTACGAAAATAAGATTTCCAAAATCACCTCGCGTCTCGTATATATCTAAAGGTTCAACATCGAAAGATGCAAATATATGCCTGCTTGTATAAATATTTTGATTAATTTGATACATCGTCAAGAAATATGGTTGATATTTGAAATATACAAAAAAATGGCGTGCTATGCAATATTTATCCGGGCATTTGTGGCAAGGCATAGTCTGAATCTATGTTATTAATACTTAAAAAAATTATCAATTGTAATTCTATGGGAGGCTTCAAAATATATAAATTAATTGGAATCATAAAAACATTAAAAATTCATGAATTTTTTTCATTTAAATATACAATAAATTAAGTATATTTTATTACTTGAAGCAATCCCTGGTAAAAATAATATCTATAAATCTTCTATAAACATCTTCAATTATGCTAATATGATGATAATATTCAAATGTTTTGGAAAACAAAAAAGAAATTGAATAATAAGATCATTGATTATTGAAATTAATATAGAAATAATAATGGATTCATATAAACTTAATCAATAAATAATAAGACGTGTTGTTGATAAACTATAAAATACAAAGATAAAATATAGGTCAAAGTTATTTTTGTACCTAAATTAGATAACAATACAATTTCTTAAAAAGATAAAAATAATTATGTAATAATTAACACTTTGTAATAAAATAGATTCTTAAGCATAATTATTGAAAGAAATCTATTGTAAATAAATAAAGAAACTTAATATTAAAATAATTTATTAAAACTATATATTTGTTGGATATTTCTTTATTGGAGTTTTATTTATTGTTGGTGTTATCTTTGTTGGAATTTTCTTTACGCATTAGCCTCACTGAACAAGGTTGTCATTTAGGAGTGACTGAGTAAATCGCAACTAAGAAACAATTGTAGTAAGTAGATAATCGAAACTATTAGTTTAAGTTATCAACATTTCATCAAATTCGTCATAATAAAAAAAGAGTATTTTATTATCAATCACATACGAATTAATGTAATATTTTGTAAATTTCAATAATGATGGAATTATATAAATATAAATATATATACAATAGATAACTGTTAACGAAGGTAATTTGTCAGAAAATAAGCACACGTCCTATGCGTATACAGTTGACATTCCAAAATGACCCAATAATCCATAAACATAGACGACAAACAGGAGACATCCTTATCAGCTACCTCCCAGAGGTTTTGAGATAAGCGAATATAATCTGAGGTCACTTAACCCCCCCCCCCCCACCATATATATCAAACTATAACTATTCATGTCTAAAAAGACGTCACATGACGTGACAGATATGTCTACATTTGACCAACGGAGATTATTTCCGGTATCCAGTGCAAGAATGCGTGTGTTCTGTCCTTCTTGGGGTGAAAAGGTAGATGTTATATTCTAATGTCACGGTATTAAACTATAATGGCAAGTTTATGTCGTGTATAGAAATGTACGTACAGAGAGCCGGCAACTAATATTAGACATTTAACTGGAGCAATAGGCCACCTTTGAATCCCATACGATATACCGCTTAAAAATACCGTATATTTTGTTAAAAATAAAAACATCCAAGCGTAGAGTGAGATAAAATTGAAATCACAAGTGAATTCTAATAATTGTTTATGTTACATTGAAGTACCAAATTGATACAAAAATAATAATAGTCCGATGTTCTTCGGCGTTTTCTGTTTTAGGTATGTGTGTCTTTCGTGTATACTATTAAGAATAATAAAATATAACTAATTTAAATAAAATGTCAACTGAAATATCTGCCAAATATTGATATCCATTTTTAATGTAGATTTTGATTTATTGTATTTGAAGCTTTTCAGTAATCCTAAAACTGCTTGAAGCATACGAAGGGCACTCCTGGCATATCTAATAGTTAGGATGTATATTGCACACGCGCAGGAAATAAATTGCGAAAAAAAATTAACATCACAAGGAAATCCTTCACAACTTTTTCGTTAGTAATGAACTGTAATGATTGAAAATATATATATAAATAGATAATAATATGTTGGATACTCTAAAATAATAACAGAATTAAAGTTGATGTTTACGTGGTCGTTGCGTTTGGATGCACGATAAAACTAAAATCGATTTTCGCCATAATCTGTATACATGACTTTTTATTTTCACCTATGTATGTTGCAAATAAATGTCTTATTTTATACATAGATTTGTGATTCAGTTTTATAGTTTATAATAGTGTATAGTTTATCATGTATTTGCAGAATATATTGATTTTATTTGCATTTCTATTTATATTGAAAAATTATTTATAACTTTGATTTGTACTCAATATTGTGTTCGGTAAAATGTATATTATTTAATTGTGTATCTTATTTTAGTAAAACAATCTAATTAAAAAAAATTGACAGCTGAATAACTGCTGAACAAAACGAATATTTAATTTTAGTGGCACCAACCAAATATAATAGGTAACATATAATAAAGCATAAGTTTTGCGATGATGATAAAAAATCGTTGCTACGAAGTCTTAATAATTTGTTTACCGCGAAATTACGAATTCCTATTATTATTCGTTTCAAAATAAAAAACACATACATTTTGGTACAAATATATTTATGCCCAAAGTTTAACGACAATTAGGCCTAATATAATTAATTACATTTTTCACATCTGTAATATTAGGTTCGTATCTGAAATTGTGTTTGCGGTAAAAAAATTTTAAAAAAACATTTAAAAAACCGTTACAAGAACCTGCTAGTTAAAAAATGCAGTGTCTGTCGAATATGGGTTAACATAAATGTCGATTATCAAGAATGTAGAGCTGTGAATTTCTCTAAACATTCAAAGTTATTATATGTTAAAACAGAATCGCTTTTTTTAATGATAGTAATTAAATCGAATTTTTCTATATCGGGGTCAGTATGAAGTACCTATAGATTTATATGGTGGAACATGTTCATTAATGCCAACAGACACAAATAGATATATTGGCTTATAGTATTATGTTGAAGGCACTAAAAGTAACAAAAATGTATAAAACAGACGTTGGTTTCGTGCTTAGGTCGGTTACATTACAACATTCAACAGGCATTGTGGCCACAGAAATAAGACAGATGCAGTTTCAAGGGGTCAAAATGTTTCATTAATCTATAATTAATTAGTTATTTTTATAAAAAGTCAACAAATCGTATTTAAGAAGGTTGGCATTGGATGACATTTTCGAAGACTGTGTATAGTGAAACGTTGGACGAGATTTCGTATAATTAAAAATGAATGAAATAATTATTTATATAATTATAAAATAAAAAAGCACACATTTTAAGGATCTATAATATATATATATATATATATATATACTATGTTTATCACACTCCTACGTAGCTTTTAAAAGAACCTAGTGTTACCATTTTGTGATATATGTGACGAATGGCGATGTTTATCATCCAGTGGTACTATGAGTTACCTGAGGTACCTGAGGTTACTATGAGGTACTATATTATTTTTCCAAAAGGAGAGCTTCTCCCAATCAGTAATTGGGACAGTTCTCAGATATCAACTATTTGTATCCTTCAAAGATTTGATAACGTTCTCCTCTATTGGAGATTAGTGTTGCATCTATGTTAAGTGGTGACATCTTATCACCTGAGAAATGTATTAAACTTCATTATTGATTTGTGTGCGAGTATCGGGTCAATGTTTAAGATTGTGCAAATTAGTTCGCTTGACTGAGAGGCAAGATCCACACGTACCGCACCAATATGTGCATCACATATGAGTCGACTGATTTAATCATAACTATGAGACTCAGATTGATTATCTTGGGAGGATTTTTGTTGATTAAAATCTATAGTGTCCGAATTTAAAATCTCTTACAAGTCAACCTGATATAAGAAATCATTTTTCAAAATATTGTGAAACACAGTGGAAAATGTGTTATTCGACTAAACATTTAGACCTGTATTTATATATATATATATATTTAATTATTTGTATTTAATAATATTTACTGTTTGCTTTCCTTACAAACAATCCTAAGTAAAGCCGAAAAGCAATAAATAGTACCTACATGCGATTATGTTCGATCATTTCATGAAAATGTAACATTTTACGCAGTGTGTGACTCATACTTTTACAACATTGGAAAACGACATATGTTATTTTACTTCGCAGAACATTTCTATAAAATATATAACGATTATTGTGCGTGTAACAGTTTCATACTCAACTGAATTCTACTTATTCAGTGCATGGCACCATTAGTCTCCAATTTCTATCTTAATTTGAACGGATTGGGATTCGGGAATTGTGTAAGGAATAATAATAATCAATAATTAATTTCAATGTTTAGATGAGTTTTTCAAAGATTTTACAAAGCGGTATTGCGTCTTTAATTGAATGTATTCTTTGTCACATTATTATGCGTGTTGGACACTTTGTATATGAGATGACTGCACCCCACTAGTTTAGATGTTGTTTATAATTATTATAATGAGATCTAAACTATCTATATTCCGTGACGTTTCAAAACTTATGCTACTCAAAGAAGAATCATTATCAGTACTTTTCATTTATTTATTTCCATGTAAATAGTACTGTGTACTATACAGTACTATTTAACGAAGTACATTAAAAACGTTTAATATGTCAGTTACTGTTAAAAATTATCAGTTAAATTTTCATATTGCCATTAAATGAATTTGGGTAGGCTGTCATTAAATGAATTTAAGTACTCCCAAATACATGGAAATAAATAATATAAAATACCTTCATCGTCAGTCTTTAAACAATTCAATGATACTCAACGCTTCGCGACTCGTTTACACCACATATATTAAAAATATGATGACTATAATTCCTATATATACTTGTATGTACTTAATTTAATTTAGTTTAATTCAATTTAATTTTATTTAGTTGATATATTTTAATTAGATTTTCAACAAATAGTTGATTATTTTAGATTAATATTTAAAGTAATTATAAAAAATAGTTTTGGACATACTTTTTAGTAAAACATTTTATTCAAAATGTACTTTCAACCGGATTTATTTTCAAATATTCATTATTATACAATATTTTAAATATTTTTGAGACAAATTAAATTGTATTGTGTGAATACTACGCATATGTGATATGTAAAACATATAATATTAAATTGATTTTAGAAATCTTTATTTTTAAAAACTACAGTATTTAACTATTGAAGAAATTATTTATTTTCTAAACCGGAAAATTAGAATAGCTATAATAATTTGCCAAAACATGGTTGTATCTTACCTCCAGGTACATAATTCACTTTTGGAGCGGGTATTTTCTTAGAAGAAACCAGTTGCAGAATGAGGTTCAAAGTTAGCGCAGCAATATACACAAATTTGTTGAACTTTCTGACATCCATCTCTGATTCTTGAAAAAGTTTATAAAAAAACTTGTTGGAGTAAATAAAATAAAGTTACAAACGTAGTAATAAAAAAATTGCGGATTTTTTTTGTTACTTTATGAATTACTTTCTCTCTGGTGCGGGTGTCTGATCCCTAAAATTAAGCCTGACAGACACTTGACGTACGTCAACTTAAACCAACTACCTTATCGAGTCGGGAAGCAAGCCTTTTCTGTAGTACATGTCGTGAAATTGAGGTTTATATTTAGCCCACCGCTGCAGCAGCATATTTTGTCAGCCAAAGGTATCCGCCAATAACAGCCAGTGTTGAGGTCACTTGTTGTTGTATTGAACTAGTGGTACAGTTATATAGGCCTACCAGATAGGTAGAAATATGGGGTAGTTAGATATATATATACACTCATACTGTGTGACCTGACCTGGCTTTATTGTTTTTGTTTGAATCAGGCAACAGAATAAAGGGAAACTATATAATACATGGTTGTGCGTTGTGTCTAATTATTATGTAAAGCTAGAAAAGATATGGTCGAAAGCTTGAAGCTGCTAAATAAAAAATATAAGCTATCACGCAGCAGGGGCGAATCCAGCTTTCAGTCGAAGGGGGGTTGGAGATAACATCGTGAGCCCCCCCCCCCCCCAATTTTGTACGAATTCAAGCTCGTAAAATTATTATAACAAATTATGAAAATATGCGGGAAAGGGAAAGTACATAATTAAAACTTACTAAATGTAAATAATAAACGTTTTGAAAAAATAAAAGCCGTTTGCATGTAAATAAAAGTTGTCAATAATGCTACCCAGATGGCTCTCCCCCCCTTCTCCCAACACACACCCACACCTTCTCTTTTATTACATATTTGTACGAAATACGAGACCTATAAAAAATACTGCAATCCGAAGAAATCCGCGGATCTGGGGAAGATTCTCTAGCCTGTATATTGTGTTTCGTAGGAAATATTATATTATAATATTTTTCTTATTCAGCAATATATAATGCTACATAGCTTTAAGTGTTAATATAATAAATTACACAACCAAATTTAACAACATAGCAGTCCTGAGTCAACGATGTGTTACGTGTGTAATAGTTCAAACCGAGTGAATTAAAAAATGTAACTTACATTTTTTTTTCGATAACTCGAATTTTTACCTAAGCTTTACTTAGATTTACTTTTAGGTAACATTACCTTAAGGTGTCACTATTTTATTGTATTTCGCTAGTAAGATAAAACTCTAGATGACTAGATGAAACTCTAGATGACTAGGTAAAACTCCAGATGACTAGATGAAACTCTAGATGACTAGATGAAACTCTAGATGACTAGACAAAACTCTAGATGAATGAATAAAACTGTAGATGACTAGATGAAACTCTAGATGACTAGATGAAACTCTAGATTACTAGATGAAACTCTAGATGACTAGATGAAACTCTAGATGACTAGGTGAAACTCTAGATGACTAGATGAAACTCTAGATGACTAGATTAAACTCTAGATGACTAGATGAAACTCTAGATGACTAGATGAAATCGTAGATGACAGGATGAATATATTTATAAAATATTCAAATATATGTATTTATTAAATTATTTTCTAAATATTTTAAAAGTGTACAAGTAGCTTGATCACTTGAGGTTGATAGTGTGGATGTGAGGTTTGGATATTAGTAAGTTAAATTTCTTTTGTATTTCAACATATCGTACGTTCTTAAATCAATATTGCAAATTCATTATTGCAATATTGTAATGAACAATATAATTATTAAAAGTTGCAAAAATACATTGCAAAGTAGACATATATATATACGTACATATAGTCACTTTTGTGTTTTCTTACAAACATATTAAAAGCATAGAAATAAAAGGGAGATGTTTGGCTAACATATACAGTACCCAAAAGCGATCAATATTTTAGCAAAGAATAGAGTAAACAAATGAAAATTATTTAAGCAGGAAATATTGGCTGTCGAATCCTACTGATTGCATATGGCGCCGGCCTTGTGGTAAATATATTACCTTTATAATTATATCGAAAACGTATTCTGAGAGACATTAAGGCACATCTTCGCCATATTTGTAATAAAAAATATTTGTTCGCCGTTAGATGAATACCTTTTTATTTTTTAATAATTTAAATGAGTTGGTTATTAATGAAAAGTTAGGAAAACAGTGGTATAACAGTAGTATAACAGTAGTATAACAGTAGTATGCCTTTTGATAACCTTCCAATTTATGTTTGTAAGATATTCTTTCATCATTTATTGAAATTCAATATATGAATCAAATAAATGCAACAACCCACAGGATAATGTTTATGAATTTCCATATATTGTCGAAAGGCAGAAATCTATTTTTGGTTTAAAAAAAATATATATATATATATATATTATAGAAATATTACTACATTTCTATTAGTTTTGTATTATTTATCATATAGAATGTAATATTACTTATTATTATAGTAATAATAAGCTTAATTAACTAATTAATTATGTCTGTTTAAACAATTGAAGGAGGAGCATTGATATACTAAAACCGATCAAGGTCATAGGTGGCGATAAAACCATCTTCATAGTGCAAAAGTAGTCTCCACTTATTCATTTGCCCATGTTTGTTTATTTATTTTTACTATTTTTTTATTTTCTGTATCAACTATTACCAATAAAGCATATTATTATTATTATTATTACAGTTATATAGAAAAGTTGTGGTCAAATGATTCTTTTGCCCGTGAGACAGAACAAACCTACACTTAACGCTCTAGTCAGACGAGTGACATGTCTACTACCACTGTTTCTATAATTAAACGGGATATTCAAACATTCATTTTTTAAGGGGAGGTAAACTATTCAGCACAATATATATATATATATATATATATATATATATATATGTAATCATCATCTCCCACACACCCGTTCTCTGAATAGACACGCACGTGCGGCATAATGATACATTACATATTATAACGTCAACATTGGTTCATGATTTGATTATATATAGTGTGAGGGTTGACTCTTCTAGTAATATCAATATTAGTCATAACTAACTATCCTATGTCAGTATTTTTATGACTATATTGTAGGTATACCGATCTGTGCAAGTACAATTACTTCTTAACATGTCGCTAGTCATATTTACATTTGCAAGCGTTATGGTACTGCTGTCACCGTGATATTATATATTTAGTTTCAACCAATATGCCGCATTTTTAATATCACCTCAAAGTTTTCCGAATTCAGAGGATGTGGTGATGTCTCTGGGTCAAATGTAGGGGAATAGTAAAGTTTATTTAGTTTATCTATTTAACATTCGATTTTATCGGCAATGACCCCCTCCTGACACGTAACAGTAGCAGAATTGTAAGATGAATAATTGTCATTCTCTTATACGCGCTAATAAAGCGTTTTTATTATAATGACCGCTAGAAATTGATGACATTAAATGACGACAAAATAATGACGTAATAATGGCGACATAATATGACAACATAAAATGACGACATAAAATGACGACATAAAATGACGACATGAAATGACGACATGAAATGACAACATAAAATGATGACAAAATAATGACGACATAAAATGACAACATAAAATGATGACAAAATAATGACGACATAAAATGACGACAAAATAATGACTATATAAAATGATGACATAATAATATGTTTTATGCTACGATACATTATTTCGTTCTAATTATCGATCGATTCTATGCATGTTTTACTTACAAATATTATTAGAAATTCCAGTGAAATGTTCAGCTTGTTTAATTAATTAATAACTGACATATAGAATTAATAATAATGATATGTGTAATAGTTCTATTTTTAAAATTATTTAGTAACCCAGTCGCTATAAATCTGTTTATAGGTCCGAGTAAAAAGAATAATAGAGACTATACGCTAAATTTGTTACGTATAGCATACAAATGTGTACTGATGGTTAATAAGTGAGCCAGTACAAACAGCGGAGAGACAGAGCACTACCGGTTTCGACCTATTCAGCTCTCATCAGGTACCCTTATAGTTTCCCTATACTGACGACCGGATTGCAAGTAGTATTTATTAAAAACACGAAACAAATCGTCAAAAACAGCAATTCGCATAGTAATATCAGGGGTAGTAATTCGGGGATATCCAACAGCAAAAACCACATAATGTGTAAAATAGTAAGTAAGCACTAAGTGCAGAGCCCAGTTCAAAGAAAAGAGAGACAGAGCACTAACGGTTTCGAGCTATTCAGCTCTCATCGGGACCTAGGTACCCTAGTCTTAATATTTTTATATAGTAGGGGACCATTATCAAGTGTTGTTGAAAAAAAATTAATTTCTTAATTTGATTTACCATATATATCAAAATATTATAATATCATAGGATAATAAGAACTCTCCATGCGGTTTTTACGATAGAGTATAGATCAAATTGATAGACACAATGATTTCCAGGTAAAT
>JAUZND010005812.1:0-11032 GCA_034780555.1 Coelogynopora nodosa | reverse complement strand
AACTTGTATGATATATATTGTGTTACTTTTAAATTCAATAAAAATTGTGTGGATGTTTTGGAATTTTTTTATCTATCCAAATGTGTCGGGAAAAATCCGGGAATTAGTCGGGAATTTTATCAGGCAGATGAAGTGGCAACCCTGTAAGGGTTAGTTTTAAGATATTGGAAAAACAAAAACAAATTATATTTATGGGTATTGGATTTTAAAAATAATTGTTCAGATTAATAATCTGATAGTGATTAAGCTGAGGCTGAGGGTTAGCCAATATATAATATGACTATTTTTATATGGCCAATTTTACTAACTGCATGGGTTAAGCCAACATTTAAGGGCTAAAAGTAAAAATAAATGCCAATTTCATAACACAATATAATTAGCATAATAATTCAAAATAAATAGGTATACTAATAGTAAGTAACAAATATAGGTAAGCCTAATAAAATAAACATATAGTCTTTATACTTCTGCAACCATCAAAATAGCTACTATTTTACAATCCTGGCAAATAGAATTTTAGGGTTTGGGAACACTTATGACATCATAACTCAAAAAGGAATTAATTAAATTCAAATTGGAGAGATATCATCTTCCTAGAATTTTGAGGAGCTTTATTTTGGCATATTGTTTGTCTCTGTAGGTTGTGTAGATCCTGAGATGAAGGTGGTGTTAAAATTGTGAGATGAATATGGAGAAAAGGTTTAATACATAGGAAATGTTGTCATTAATTACTAACTCCAATTCCACTTTATTCTAATTTAATGAACTCTGGTTTCCCTCTAATATCCTCTAACTAACTCTGATTTCACTATGTTCCATTACAAAACTCTAATTCCAGTCTATTGTCCTATCAATCTCCAATTTTACTCTAAATTGAATTATATATTTAGCATCATTATCTGTTAAATAAACACTCAGAAACGGATCAATATTTCTGGAGAAGTGAGTAGTTTATGAAACATACAAACTTTATCAGTGACTCTTACAACATATGGTTTGATTGTGATTTGGACCCACATCTTCTGTCATGTACATTCAAAAACTGTCATTTCTACTTATTATAATTAAAATATCTATATTATATATACATTTTAATAATATTATTTATTAATTAAAATTAAAAAGTGGATGATTATTGATTTAAAATGGTGAAGAGAATGCTATGCTCCCCCACTTACAAATTTCTTAATACACCCCTACTATATTATTTAATTAATTATATATTCTTTATGACATTTGATTATAATAGCAAGTTTCAAGATAACTGACTCTTTTCAATAAATAATATTATATTAAAAAAAAAATTGTGACATAATTATACATTAAAAAAAAATTGGAATTCAGCACAATACAGGAATAAATTTCAATTTATATTATAAGAATATATGTGAACTTGGAGCTTGGGCATACTGCCAGAGTAAATTTGAATTTATTTCAGAAAAAGATAGGCTATGCCTGAACTTGCCCACTTGTAAATTTAAATATATGCAGTAAGGGTGGGCAAGTTTCAGGATAACCCACCCTTTTTTATAATAATTTCAAATTTAGTATTGTATTGTGCTGAATTCTGAAATTATTATTATATTTGAAATTATTTTGAGTTATAGTTAGAGTGGAATAGAGTGAAACTGGAGTTTGTTAAACTAGAATAAAGTGGAATTGGAATAAATAGAATCTGAGCTTAATGACAAAATTTTCCTATATTTGTTGTAAACACATTGAGGGAATATAGGATAAGTTATGGGATAGACCATGCACCATGTAGATTCTTTTATAAATGGGATTGACCATATATTTGAAACACACACAAATGATGTAATATATATGATACATTTGCCAATGATGCAATACTAGCATTTATCACAAAGTAAACAGATGAATTTTTAAAGCAATGCAGTTTTTTTTTAATAAATGAAGAGTGGAATGCGGAATTGTAGAATGCAATAGACCATTTTTTTAACAAATCATGAATTCTAACATCAGTAAAGTAATGCCTGATAGAAAAAGTAAGATTGCACACAATTATTTCTATCTGTGACAATTGTCCTTTCAAGATAACTGCTCTTGTTAAAAAAATTAATTGTTCAAATCCTGCAAAAAAATAATAAATGAAAAGCATGTTATGTACTGTATATATAACTAAATTACTTTTTAAATATGCTATAAAAGTGTTTTAAAACATTATTGCCATTAATCAAACAATTTTAAATAACCAATAACATAACTGTATAAATAATATTACTTAATGAGATAAGAAATTGACAATCCAAATTTCTAAAGTAAGATGCAATTTTATCTGATTCCATGAATAAAAATAAATAATTTTCTAATAGATATTATAAAAAAAGTATTTCTATACATTATTGTTAGTCAGTTTAATGGTATTGATTAAGCAATTATAAATCAAAATAATATAAATATGTATAAACAGGGGTATATTCTTACAAACCTGATAAAGTTCAAAAGTTATAGTAGGATTATATTTAACAGAATGTTGGATAACTTTTTATAATATCGTATTATTAGTTACTCACACAATTTATTTTTCATAAAAATTTGTTTCTAAATAAGGTCTACTCTTAGCAGATTCATTTTATTTAAATAGAGTTAACAACTATTTTCAAACTTTTTTTTCATTAACCATTTTTTAGATTATTCACTACATTCCTTGCTCCTTGTTAAAGGATATCTGTGCTCAGGAAAATAACAGCTGCCACTATCAATATTACATCAGTTCTTGTAGAGAAAGGATTCAGGGCACAATCAGAATATTAAGTGTACAAGAAGAATTTGGTTGCTAAGGAAGAACGAGAAAAAGGATGACTTTAAATGGAAGAAGAGAAAATTAAACTAATCAAACTTATTAAAATGATCAAAGAGGACTCCAAAATAAAAAAGCATTTGAATTAACAAAATGGAGAAACTCCAAAAAGAGAAGGAAAAGATAATTTGCTCATTCAAGGTTTCTTTCAACTCTAAAACATTATGTGTTATAATTTTTAATTTTATAGAAGGCAAGGATAAAATACTACCTGTAAACATATTTTCCATTTTAACTTTTATAAAATACTACCTGTAAACATATTTCCCAATTTAACTTTTGTAACATTCCTGTAAATCTAATATTATAAACTGTAAATTATTTTTAATAAACAATTAAATACACTTCCAAATATTCCATTATAACTTTAACTATCAAAATAATATAATAATAAAGAAGATAAAAACTAAATCACTATAATACATGCATATTTGGTTAATTTTTTAACTGCATTATTTTTGATACTCTGATACTTTTGATACCAACATTGCTTGTCCCAACACTATGCAATATACCTATTTTTTGAAGAATCTGATATTTAGTTATTTAATTATATGTTCCCATTGTCTTTTAGATACATAAATAATGGAACCATCACTTATATACATAGCAAATATTCCACAATACCAGAACCCTGTATATTTGCTCACTAAAATTAGCAACAGATCGGCACAAATTATCTACTTTCCTTCAAAGCCTGGCTTTTGGTAAGTTGATCTCTTTAAAAAGTTTTATTTTCAATGGAGTGTTACATATTGAGTTTGTTAAATTTTAATACTAAGAAGATTTATGCTAATACTTTTTTGCTATATAAAAGAATTGTTCACTGTATTTTAAATAATCTTCATTTAAAGTTTAACCCTTCATACATAGATGGGGGTATACAATTTTTTTATTTGAAAAAATTTGAATGATGTAATGTATGACCCTGATTTTGTTTTACTCAGTAGCTAATATACTTTTATCTAACTAATAAATATAATTTCGAATATATCAAGATACCAGAGAAATGGTGTTATTATTTAACTGTTTTACACCCTCCTGGCCCTGGGTTCTACTACTTGCCAATGATATTAGTAGCTAAAACTTGCAACATTAATAGAAAATATCAGTTTATCATAAAATATACACATTATACTTAGATAATTAAATTATTTTTATTATAATAATCAACAATTTAAAATAATAATCAAATAGCATTTATACCACTTATAGGTTATTTATATAAGTAGTATAATAATACAAATATTTCAAATTATTATAGATCTCGTGATCTGGTAGCAGAAGTAAAAAGAATAAAGTTACTTGGTTCCATTAATCAAAAGTTATACCATAGGTGGGTAAATATTAGCATATTATATGCTAACTCGTAGGCTACTGGCCTTTTCCCTCAATTTTTGGACGTTTCCCTCACGCGTGTTTGGCCTAGCCTGGAGGACAATTGGACGGAGCGATTGAACTGAAATTTGGCATGAGGGTAGCCTGGAATGATCCTAACAACGTGTTAAACTTTCAGACCTAACCCTCCGTAGGGGGTCCCGTAGCAGCGTTACCCGGGGGTCCCGTTTTGGCTTTTTTTCCCAATTTTTGAACTCATTTTGTGGGGAGGGAAATATAGTTACAGTGAAATTGATTGCACTAATGGATAGCCCTAAGTGTCCTCTAAAAACAATAGCGCCTAACTAGTCTAACCCTCTACCCTAACTCTGACCGACCCCAGCTGCTCAAAAAGTTACATTTTCCAAAAATGGGTATTTTTGGATTTTTTTAAAATTAAGCATGTATGCTTTAATTTTAACCCTTATCATTTTGAGGTCATGTTTTTTTTACAAAAAAAAATTTTTTTGGTTATCATTTTTTTGACAAATATTTTATGGAAATTTTGGACGTTTCCCTCAATCTTTTTTTCTAGTTTTTTTTTAATTAAGCATGTAGACTTTATTTTTAATTCGACACATTTTTAGGTCATGTTTTTTTACAAAAAAATTTTTTTTGGTTATAATTTTTTTTACATGGAACTTTTTTTGTGAAATTTTTTTAAACTTTTGCATGTAGGCTTTATATATGATTTTATGCATTTGGCGCTATGTTGTTGTTTTTTTTAAATGGTTATAAAGTCTGACAGTCATTTTTTGGGTAAACACTATATATTTTTATAACTTTTGCAATTAGGCTAGGGTTTTAATGTAAGTTTAATACATTAAACAATGATACTAGGGCTGTATTATGCTCAAATATTAGAGTCATAGGTTTAAAATTGAAAGAGTTACAGCAGTTTTAAAATAATATTTTTTACATGTAAATAGATAAGAAAAATCTTTTTTACCCGGTTTTTTTGGCTTAGGCTTAGGGAATTTTGTCGGCTGGGATTTTGTTCGATTGATCTGTAATTTTAATACATTAAACAATGATATTGGGGCTATATTATGTTAAAAAATCAGAGTGATTGGTTTAAAATTAAAAGAGTTGCAGCAGTTTAAAAAAAAATTTTTTACATGTAAATAGATAGGAAAATTACCCAAATGGGCCATAAAATCGACCCCACACTTAAAATGGCCATATCTCTGTAACTAAACATCCGATTGAATTCTAATTGATACCATTAGATTCTCCGTTAAATTTTAGGTATAAAAATACTTTAAAATATAAAATCTCTCCGCGGGGTTCCCCGGCACCGACCTGTAGAAACGGTTTTGGTTCCTATGGTCCACGGGACTGTCCTATAACTTAGTCCAATATACTATCGAGACCGGGCTGCGTAGGGCTATCGATTCATGTGCTATACGTTGCAATCGGATGTTTACTTCTTGCATTTATTGTTAGGGGGGGTCAAATGGGCCCCTATTGGGCCACAAAAACCCTTATAACTCTGGAACCAAAGGTCGGATCGGGAATCGGTTTTCACAGTTGACGACATAATCGCGTAGTGCATCTTTTTAAATACAAACTCAAAATCGGAGGTATAAAATTTTCTCAGATATGCAAGGGGGTACCCCAAATGTACCAAAATTGGTTTTGGGCCTCAGTGGCCCAATTTAAAACCGAATGCGTTTATTTTTGGTCAGATTATAGATAATTGCCTACTTAATCTTCCTGCCAAATATCAGAAAAAATATTAAAGATTAAAAGAGTTATTAAAGTTTTAATATGTTTTGCGTACACTTTTGACCCCCCCTGTACAGAAAACGATAAATTATTTCTAAATTCTGTCAATGGATTCGTGATCTACAGCCAATTCTAAGTTAGATATGTATTTACAATATATATATATACTTATAGAACTTTTTTTTCTATATTTCCTATACCAAACTTCTGCACAGTTTTTTTATTTGTATACCTTACCCCAGGTTAAACTGGTTTTTGAATAACTTTTTTTTCTAGGGCTTTTTCAAAAAAAAATTTGTGGCATATAACTTGTTAGTATAACAGGAGTAATTCCTGAAAATTTTAACCCTACCCCTTTAGTAGTATAGGAGATAGTCGATTTTGCGCCGGTCCTCACCATTCGCATACTACTTGTCCGATCGGATTTTTTTCAGGAATTATTTATTAGGACTAGAGCTAGCTATTCTGAAGTTTTCAGACGATTTGAATATTCCCACCCTGTTCTATAGAAGTTATAAGATTTATGGACGTTTCCCTCACGTAATCATAATTAAAAGCATGGTTGTGATAGTGATTAGTCTGACATTATTATATTATTATGTTACACATTTTTACATATGATTATTTTTTTACATGTATATGTGTCAGGAAATTAATATTATATAGTATGCTTCTATCTATGTTTTTTTGCTTTGAAAATCACAGACAAGTAAAATTTAGATGGACAAGTAAAAATTTCATGCGAGCAAGTAAAAAATTAGGGTCGTGCAAGCTGGACCAAAATCCTTATTTCAACCGCTGAATATATGATTATTTTACCAAAGTTTTCCTAAACTGGAGAACATGACTTAACCAGGCATAAAAATGAATTTATATATTGTTTTTGAAAAATAGCTCGACAAGTCTTTAGAAGGTGAAAGAATGAAGGGTTAAATCATTTTGAAATCATAATCATTTTACCTTAATCATTTATTTATTTCGAAATAGTTCCCATATTATACATTTTATGATATCCACATACCATTCTATTGTAACATACTATTTTTTTCGTTTATTAATATTTCGAGCACATGAACTGCCATTAAGAACTATACAGTTACTGAACATATCAAAATGATTAGTACATTGTTTAGAAGCAGTGCTTATTTGAAAAGTTTGTTATACATTTAAAAAGTGCTAATTCTAGGGATAACAATTTAAGTTCGATTCTTTGCATTTGCTATGAGAAAAATGGTTGTTCCTATTGAAATGCTTGCGATAAAACAGTGTTTTTGTTTTACAAACAAATTTCAGTGAGGCCTTCATTTACTTTCCAAACCGCACAAAGGAGGCATGGATTGAGGCGGTCAGTACTCTCAGAAGCTTAACCTTTAGGTCTTCGGACACACTGGAGGTTGCTTTTGTGTGGTTTCCTTCCGAACCATTCATCACATCCGTGAGTAGCCTGGTATTATTTATATTTTGATAAACCGCTAAGGAAAGTGTTACTATACTTTTTCTATGTAGATATTCGAGGTATGATATTTCCAGTGATGTTGTGTATTCTGTTAGTTGCTATAATATATCTATATAAAATCTATAAATGTTGAAATTAATTATGTACATAAAAATTACGTGAATATGATCTGAATTGAGATGAATGCTTTATCACATATTTAGGAACGAATTTTTGTATATTGTGATAGCAAAATCAATAATAATAATAATAATAAATATCTTTTTACAATTTATAATTAAGTGTTATAATATCGATAATTCAAATTTTATAATATTATTTAAAAATGTTGATAGTAAAATCCACAAAATATAGTTATTTATAGAATCAATACAAAAAAGGTTAAAAACAATTATTAGCAAAAGGAGTAGAAAATTATCCACTTCTAGTGTTAAGGTCATCACCACTTTTCAACATACTTAAATTTCGGCATGTTGGTCAAATTATTATCATTACACTTTTCGTTAAATATTGCCTTGTTTCAGTTTAGGTAATATAATATAATAGGTACAGATACAAATAATAGCTAAAATACTAATTTTCAGTTTTACATCCTATACTGTGGTCATTAATTAGATATTGCCACCCTTTGCATGCTGATATCCACTGTTTTACATAATCTATCAATCTCGTTCGCTTGGCGTTTTAAGACTGCCTGTCGGTTTTTCCGGCAGTCAATTTAGTTTGCCTAGGGTGTTTTTCTGCTGTTAACACTATTCAGCAGAAAAATATATTTACTTCTCAAGAGTTGTTGAATGAATTATTGATTCATTTATCTGATCTCTATGATTTAGAGATAATATTTTAATCCCAACCATAGATTTAAACTATATTCAGTTTACTTATTTCTTTTATCAATTTCGTGAGTAACAATTGCACATATGCCCACTTTTTTTAAAGAATCGAGATGAAATAATCAACTCAATAATAAAAATGATCACATACATTGATTGTTGTAAAAAAAACTTTATTGATTTTATGCCTTCGCAGGTTCCCCGTGGGGCCACTATTCTCCCCTATATATTCGTGAATAACATGCCCTTTGAAACTGGCTTTCTGGAATTCACAAATCAACTTGACCACCAACCCTCAACGTACCGATTTTGGAACATTCAATATCCGGGGTGGAACCGGTAAGTCTAGCGGACGGCACTGACTAGAACTGACACCCATGTAGTTCTAGTCTTGATTTCATTTCTCCCTATCACCTAATCTCCATAGTATATGAGTTGAAAATCGGTAAATTTCATGAAAAAGTTGCCTTGCCTGGGGAAAAACAGCAAACAGTCGAATTCTGCGTTACTTGTTAGTTGTATTTTTTTACATATAAAACCGGGTTAATACTTTTTTAATGAAAATAAAGGTTGGAAAATGGTTCTTTATATGTTACCGTCATCGGTTTTTTTCTTTATTAATTTTTCAGTTAGATTAAGGCAGATTTGTATTAATTATTCTTTTGACAAACAAAGCAGGACTTTGCCTTTGTTCACTTTAATTTTGTTTAGGTTTCTTTCGATTTTATTTTTCCCTTTTTGAAAAATTTGAGTCTGGTATGCAAATGGTATTTCTTCAAAATAAACTTTCTTCTTAACTATTTCACCGAACCAATATATTCGTTTTGACTTATTCAAAAATCGTATTCGTTCACTATAATGATCAGTTTGTTATGCACGCACCAGGATTGTTGTATTTCAATTAGCTCGAAACATATGAAAGAAACTTGTTATTATCTATTACAAATGATGAAATTATCACCAATTTGTTTTTAACAAAACTGGAATACTGGCCAATAATAACCGAACATTATTCCATGATTTTTTCTACATAATATGCGTACGAGCACTATTAGATATTGTTTATGATTTGTATAGTGTCATAATATGTAATAATAATACTATATTCATCATCCAACTGTTCCAAAATATCAACATTGAAGTTATGGGAGAGTGATAGGCTAGTTGGTTAAGCAGCAGTTAATCCCAGCAGTGTTACTCATATCTGTTAATGAAATACTTTATTTACATTTTAAGTGATGAGTTAATAACAAACAAATTGTTAAATATACATCAAGTTTTGAGGTAATTAGGTCGTTTTCATTATTTTCAAGTGAGTAAGGACTTTTGGACCAACTTTTTTTGTGAAAGAGCTTTGCTTACCATCTAAAAATCCTTTCAAATATATTTTACTTTCAAAGAACATAATATTGTATTATAGAAGGTAATTGGAGTGTACAGAAAAAAATTTAGTCATTAAAAAAATTTTGGCCATATTTTGAAAAAAAAACATTTTGAAATTGCTTCTGGTAAAAACCTGCATCTATTTGTTCTCATTTATCAAGACTATGTTAAGTGCTGATTGTTTGATATCCAACTTGAATTGTATCTAATAAACAGGGGAAAATTGAAAAATATGTGAAATTTGCTTAAAGTGGAAAAATGACCAATTTTAAGTGGCCATATATATTTTCTGTCTAAAACATACCTGTGCATTTTTGGGAAATTATATCTATTAGGGTAACTATATAATAAATTAAAAATATTAAGCAGTATCTAATTAACAGAAAAAAGTTTAAATAGCTGAATATATAATATATTGCAAAAAATGACTTCGGCCACATATTTTGGCCGAATTTCAAATGATATCTCAAAAATTTATATTTTTGAAAAAGAAATGGAATTGTCTTATTTATTACCTAATTAATCAGTAAAAAAATTAAGTAAATTTAAAGATATGTGCCACATACTTTTTTTAAATTGAATTGGCATGAAATGACCCAAAAGTAACTTTATGCCTGGCTGCTCAGAAAGATAATGACTTGAGTTCCGGATTTTTTGTTCTTCTCCCGCCACACCATCACTCCCCCACCCCGCCCATATCCAGCATTAAATACTTTAACATCCTTTGTTTCATAACTTAGAAGAAAGACCTAACCTTGTTTAGAAGTCACCCGGACACATTGTTCATGCGCTATACAAAATGATTGATACTGGGAGTTTTGGCAACTTATATCTAAATATATATATATATCTAGTTTTCCTATCTCGTCCAGAGTGGCTATTCTACGCTTCGCCCAGTCAGTGGATCTGCCCTCACGCCAACTCACTGTTGCCCAGTTGCGCAACAGCTTCCGCTTTCACTGGCAGTTCAACTTCCGGCAGAAGTTGGCCATCAATGAGGTCTTTGTCACCGGGGACCTGGCCCTGGATTGGACCGTCGGAGGTCCGTCTGCCACGATCAAGTGAGCTGTGTGTGGGGGGGGGGGGGGGTGACCATGTGAACAAGGTGAACGTGTCTTTTTGTCATTTACCTTTGAACATTGTGTTATGATCTAATTCATCTAATTCTCAAGATCTAATTATCCGTTTACCTACTTTGTTAGATGATTGATTCTGTATATTTTAAACAGGGTGTCCACGCTCCTAAAATATCCTAAAATTTTGAGTGACTCCTAAAATATCCTAAAAATTATTTGTGGTGTGTAGAAAAAGAGGAGCTTAAACTTCTAGTGAAGTCAAATGCATTTCGAAGGTCAGCCAGAGATAAACAATTAAGTATTAAAAACATAAGTGCACAAATTGAAAAGTCAGTGAATGCCTTGACTTCATAGTGCC
>JAUZND010005811.1:0-11032 GCA_034780555.1 Coelogynopora nodosa | reverse complement strand
ACTTTAAGGCCATTTTAATTTTTGGAATAGGTGTTATTCTGTCTTGTTTCCAGATTTTTGGCATTGTATTACTAGTATTATTAATGGTGCATATTGTCACATAACGGTGCATATTGTCACATAATGGTGCATATTGTCACATAACGGTGCATATTGTTACATAATGGTGCATATTGTCACATAATGGTGCATATTGTCACATAATGGTGCATATTGTCACATAAATTGGTGCATATTGTCACATAAATTGGTGCATATTGTCACATAACGGTGCATATTGTCACATAACGGTGCATATTGTCACATAGCGGTGCATATTGTCACATAATATATATACTGTATATATAGTTTCAGTTTTAATGATTTTAATAAGACTACGATATTTAAAACAAAATGAGCAATTATCAATAACTAATGATAATTGCAAAAACTGCTAATTTTAGTTAAATAGTAAAATAATGGAAAAACCCAAAATTAATAATGATTAAAATTATAAACAAAGTCTATGAAAATTTGTCATAACGTAAAGTCTAGCGATGACCCCAACAACTTCATAGTATTATTATTATAAATAACTGATCTGAATTTAAATGTAATAAGGGCATATTTTAGCCGTAAATAGACACGACGCGACCATATATTTTGTGATGATTTTTCGAAAAAAAATTGTAATGAAAACGGTTATCAATATATTTTTTTACATATCAGCAAATAAAACGGTTAAATCGTCTCATTTTCACATATATCGTTTATTTTGTATAATATGTTTTGTTCTCAAAGTGGAAGACCGACGAACTCGAAATATATTGTAAAATATAATTAAACTATTGAAGTATAATTTATTTCTTCCATTTTTCCTAAGGCGGTTGTTTATTACATTTTAGATAAAATCAATACTTTCTTATTTTTGAACATCACCTACAATACACAACATGAATTTTAATCGAAACATATAGTCATGTGTGTTTTTCCTGAAATATAGGAAAATGTTTTTTCTTGCTTGCTTATTTTTCTGTTAAACTTTATTATAGGTAATTGTGGAAAATTTATTATAATTTATTTCAAAGTGTATTTAAGTAATGAAGTAGACATTTTTATTTAGCTTACATGAATGCTATAAAACATAGATATTATGTGACTATAATATGTACATTCGAGTCACTATGCAGTGCCAAACCTAAATTATAATATTAATAAATATAAATAAATGTATTTTTTTAAATTATTATTATTTACAATTAGAATATAGAATCTTTTTTTACTTGATAGCTTGTAAGCTTATAATTCACGTATTTAATATGATAAAAAATGATAAAATTATAATGTGCCCAAATTTATAAAAAAAACTGTTTTAATATTTTATTTTTAGTCAAACTGACGATTATATATATATATTATATAATAAAGAAGCTTTCTGAATAATTCGCATTATTTTTTTACAGAAATTATTCACTTGAATCTCGTTATAGTGTACACATTTAGCGACTCTTCCAAACTGTAGTTTTGAACTTATATATATTTTTTTTATTTAGAAAATTGCGATCTTCAAATATAGAATCAAATCATTAAATACATTAAAGATCGTTCGATTCACAACAACAAAAAGACAGTTGTAACAATTAAACAGAGGGGGCCGGAACGGAAGGATCTGACGTTCGACCCCTTTACTTATGCTTAGTATTTCTCTTTTTATGATGATTCTATCGGCATCTGAAACACACACATGAAACACTATATACAATATAAATATTTAGAATTCGAGTTGACATGTCAAATATAGAACAAGTTATATTTCCTAATATAAAAGTAAGTTACTTTGTTATTGTAATTTACCTTGTAATAAATGATGACAATAATTACCGCTTCATAGAAAAAGACGAACACCCTTTTAATGCTTTATACTCTATACTATTTTGCATCGATTGAGATTTGTAAAAACTTTTTTTCTTCTTTCTACTATAGAGGAGACGAAGGGTTGAAATTTTAATTATAAGGTTTGAATTACAATGCGCAAGCTTTTTTTCTTTGCTTATAAAAAGGCAATCACACCCAAAATAAAACAAAAAATTCGTGCTGTTCAGGTTGTTTAATTTTTATTTTTTATTTAAAGTTGATTTTGATATACAATATAACTTTAAAATGGTCCGGTTTACATTATTTAGTATAATTTAAATTGTTATAATAATCACAACGGAACAGTTAATATTGATCAACATTTTCCCTTCAAAAATAGAGAATTAATAGAAAATAATATTAATAGGAAATTAATGAATTGATGTAGACTAATTCCCAAAATATTATCAAACATAATTCTATTACTTAATATGTGTGTAGTTTTATTCTCAGCACTGTCAATTCTGTTCATAAAGTGTATAAATTAAATTCATTTATAAATGTTTATATTACTAATAGAACCAATCAAGATAAGACATAGCCAAAAGAAATACCACAAAGCTGTCTAAATAAAATATGGCATTTTGAGACTTTGAAAACGTTACAATTATGGAATACATTAGAAATTCATTACTTTTTATAAGTCACTAAATAGAGTACATTATTACTGTATAACTATTGTTATACCAAACATAAAAACAACATATCATATCAAATATATTTATACTAAAGCAGGTCATAAGGAGGTCTGGGTGTATAGGCCATCCACAGATATCTGCTCCTGGATTTACCATATAGGTTTAAACCGACTTTTCACTAATATAAAAAGAAAGTAATATGTTTTAAATGCCTTTTTAAATAATTAAATTTTATCAGACTCATTTATTATGTAAAATGGTTAAAGTTTCGTTTTTTAAGTACCCATTTGTCAAAAACTGATAACGCTTTAAAAACTCTTTTTTTAATAAGGGTTTTACACAAGGTTTTACTGTTGTTTTGTTCCCTGTTATATTTGTTCAGGTAGGGATATCCCTCTATATAAATTATCTGGGTTCCTGCATTCCCCTCTGTATATTCATTAACGCAGCTCTCTTCATGAATTTATATATTTTAGAGTTAAAATATAGTACAAATTCAGGTATAGTACAAATAAAAAGTTTAAATTATAATTGATTCAATGTGTAAACAATTTTACTCATTTAATTGAGTCAGTCACCATAATATTTCACATATTTCAAGAAATAATCAATATTATTAATTGTAATGTTCTCATGGTAACTGTATCATATATAAATTAGAAGTATCATTTCGCCATTTCCGCACGATTTAGCGTTTACGCCATACATCAATGAAATTATTGTTCTAACCCTAAAATATATTATTGGTTTAACTTCTTAATCCTAACACTATTATATTATTAAATAATGAATATCTTTAGACAAAACACTCGTTAACTCCCCATTTGTGCCCCGCAGGTAATGTTTACTTGTAACACTAAAACTGTATACAACTAAAATACAATTGCAGAGCAAGAACTAGGTCCACGTATATAATTTAATTAGACCTACCAATTTCTGGTATATAAAGTAAAGTATTTCACTGATTTAAGCATTCGACTGCATAATATCATAATATGTTTATCTCAAATTTCCCCACAAAAAACATTTAGTACATATTAAGCCATCTTACCGGGGTGGTAAAATATAATCACTGAACTGATATGTCACCTAATTAATCTTTATTTCATTTCATCACGCATCACCCTGTTTACACAGATATATATATACATTTAACAGCTGAACCAGACCATTTTATTATTTTTTAGTCTTTTATATCCAATCTCGGTAAATAAATCGAGTTTCAATTAAGATTATTCTGATTCACTTCCTTTTCAAGTAATTGCTAATTAATTATTATTGGCAATGCCTGCTGCATAATGACCGACTTTTTGCAATAGACAACCCCTTTCAATCTAAGTTAAAATATAACTTACAAAATTATTATTCTCCACCATAATTAAATCTCCTTGTATAAATAGATTATAGATTCGTTATATAATTTGTTTCAGTCTTACAATATTATGTATACATATATGGGAAATGTGATATTTAAATTACCCAAAAATATTTATTGTATATGATCAAAAGTAAAACGTTTTTCACTCACATAATTGAGTTGGGAATATTTAATCATAAATATACGTACGAAGAATAAACGGTATACCAAGTGAATTACTTGTTAAGCATATGGCAAAATATACAGATGTTAACAATAATAACTTCGAGATGATAGCTCTTTCTGCGCGGTTGAAGCTTAAAGCATACTTTTAATACAGCGAATATCACATATATATGTAGCCACCAGCTCTGTATTGATTTAATTGAGCCTCTATATTAAAACAATAAAAAGGAATTCCTGTTGTGGTCTATAATAGAAAGCAATTTATAAAAGTATTATTTCCGGTAAAAATATAAAATAAATAAAACTAAACTTTTTTCTAAAGAAGGTGGTTACAATATATATATATATATATATATATATATTATATTAAATTCTAATGAACCTGAAAAATTTATTTAACAGCTGCAAATGAAAAAAAAAAAAAAAAAAATTTTTTTAAATAATCTAATTTTATACAAAAAATCTCGAATGGGCATTAATAATCGATAATTTTTATGTAAAATAATAGTTTGATTGCATAAATTGTTTAATTTCTTTACAATTATTTATAAATCAATATTTCAAATAGGAGGTTGGAAAGCTTAGTGTTACTCGAATTTATTAAAGGCTTATTTTTTTAATTAAAATTCGCCATTTCGACGAAAAATTCGCTATTTTGGAACTCAACCATATTTTATCTATTATGTTATACGTTATAGAATTAATAAGTTACGTGATAATCATTTCATATTTATGCAAATGTCACGACTCAGTTTTGTAATGATCACCTATACTAGAGTGTTTAGTATCATTGCAATGTACATCACCATCCAAATTTGTGGCAATATCAATATTCAGCTTGAAAGTATTTTTTATGGAGGAATGTGAGTTTAGCGATGTGGGAATAGTGACGATTAAATAAAAGATTTTGATAATTTATTATTTAACGTAATTTTCCAATTCGTTTGCAACTCTTTGTGAATCAAACTTTTCATTTCATCTCATTTCATCTCCGCATGCGTTATCCCGAGATAGATAATAAATTATTGGTATAGTAAATAGAAATGTCTTACTTAGGTATATTATTTATTTATAAAAATGCAATATGAAAAAAATACTGAACCACACACAACATACTACACTCCATCCGAGATTATGTTTTAGTAGGATAACTCGTTAACTCGTGATGATTTCGTGAAAAAATTATTTTACGAATACGTTAAAAAAAGTTTAATGCTTATAAAACTTTTACAAAGTAATGACAGCTATATGTTATGCTATATGCTAAAATACCGGATGCTATTGGTACTCTGTTTTCTGCAGAATTTATCTCTGAGTTTTAATGGGATGGGGTTTTAAGCACCATTAATATTGTAACAACGGCTTGCATATAACAGGAGCAGTTATTAATATAATAATATTTTTAATTTAATTATTTTTATTGCAAAATAAATTAATCTATATGAAGAATAAATATAACCACATAACTGTACGTTCACAAGGCGGTTTGAGTTTATAACAAAAAGTTATATATATATATATATATAAGGTTATATATCCCATTACATCATGACTGTTTTCATTAAGAATCTGTTGCTGTCGATATTTCATATACACATGGCCACCAGTTGCATATTAATTTTACTCCATTAAATGCGGTATTACAAATGGGGTATATTTATTCTCTAATTGTAATATGTAGTTTTGGGGAATATTAAGTAAAATAACCAGTTGCAATAACTATACTATCTCATAAACAAGGCAATCAATTTTAAAGAATTTAATGAATTCATTCTTGAATAAAATTCGTAGTTTTAAAGATTATTGGTAAAATCCATGTATTTATATATTTGTGCCATTACTATAAATATGTAGAAATCGATTAGGTATCAAAATGTGTAAACCGTGGACATTGCCATGTAAAGTTTTAGTAGGGTTAAAATTTTATATTTGTGCGTAAAATATGATAAATCAGGGGCGAAGGAAGTTCCTATTTCCAAGAGTTGTTGTTGCTAGCTATTTCCAAGAGCTGTTGCTGCTAGCTATTTACATCCTTTTAAAAATGTCAAACAACCTAATTTCAATCAGCTATAAGTAATTTCACCATATACCCAAATGCATTCGCTACATGGTCACACAAGGTCTTTCCTAGCTCAGAATCTACATTATAACTGCGAGGTGATATGGCTTGTGTACAGTACAGAACAGTACAATACAATATTTTGTTGTTTTGTTGATTTATTTTTTAGAAGAGAAATGTGTTAAACAGGCTTTAAATAACAAGATTTAATTTGAATCACTTTAATTCGGTAATTCCATTTTGTTATGAAGATTCGAATCAATTTAATGATAATAAGATAATGGAATATATAATCGGAAAATTGAACTGTACTCATACTCACGTTTTAATAAAGATTACCGCTTTAGTGTTAATTTACTTTGTTATTATTAAATGAGTTGAAGTGGAAATAATTTAAAAACCACCTGTTATTATATATACTTATATAAACGTCTGATAAATATTTAAGGCTTAGAACATTGATGGTAAGATTAAATATTGTATAATAAAGTGCCTAGAAAGATTCAGCACTGAAGCAATTTGGAAAAAATGCAAGCAATCATTCATTCATTCATCATTTAAAATCTAAATGACGTATACATTATTGAAAAGTGTAATTAATGAGAATTAATGCAAATAATATGAATATTTTAACTTTCAGTAGTTAACAATGGAAACGTAGTATACCATACATTGCACAAAAGAATACGTTTAGAACTCGATCATCGATTGAGAAGGCTTCTCCTTAACTTAATTGACGAATCATACGGAATACTCAAAAACGATTGATATAGTAAATGTTCACGCACATAATATTGACATGACCTATACTTGCAGTTTGCTGTTACCTCTCAATTCATGTTCTTACCTATTTAATGTTTAGTTTGTATCGACCTCTCTAAACATGTCCTGACCTACTTACTGTTTAGATTGTATAGACCTGTCCTGACTTACTTACTGTTTGTATCGACCTCTCTAACCATGACTTGACCTACTTACTGTTTGTATCGACCTCTCTAACCATGACTTGACCTACTTACTGTTTTGTATCGAACTCTCTATGCACGTCCTGACCTACTTACTGTTTGTATTGACTTCTCTAAGCATGGCGTGACCTACTTACTGTTTGCATCGACATCTCTAAGCATATCCTGAAGTTCCTCATCAGTCGGGTAGAGTCCAAGGCAACGAAGCACGGTGGAAAACTCGGCTACTGAAATAGTTCCATCATCATCCTTATCGAAAAGTTTGAAAGCTTCCCGTATTTCTGTCAAAATATTTAAAAGTAAAGAAATCCAAGAATTAAAATTGAGAATGATACGTCGTATTTTTAAACGCCATGTATAATTAATCATAATAAATTTATATTTGTAATGTATAATTTGTGTTTGCTACTTTTGATATGTATTTAATTAAACCTTAATTATTTCATGTTAAAATAATTACATCATATAAACTTTATATTTAAAGAATTTTTAATTAATTGTTTTAATTGATTATGAGCGCCATGTCAAATTGAATCTTAAAATTTATTATATTTCAAAATGTTTTGTATTTCATTAATGCAATAAATTAAAATAGTCAAAAGCGCTCTCAATAAAATAATATTTTGCTTTTATACGGTGATTATGTTCTTGAAAATATGTTGTGTTTTTTATTCGCTGATTAAGTTTTATTATTATATATTTATATTTACAACAGGTATACCTGTTGTTAACAAAAATAGAATTTTTAACGTGACTTAAGATATATCCTAAAATACAACAAATATGTCTATATTTTTTATGAACATAACTAAAGATCTTTGTAGATAAAATGTTTAGTAATTTTTTAATCGCTTATGTTATTTGTTCTGTTGTTAATTTTAAGAAATAAATATACACTTTCAACATATTTTTGTACAAAGATTATCTCCTCAACCTCAATTAAAGAAGTCACCATGGGACATCCGCAGGGGTCTAAATTTGTAAAAAAAAAACAACATTGGAAATTCAGTTTCAATAATCGATATTAATAACCTTTGTTTATTGATTAGAATAATATTTATAATGAATTAAGTACAAAACTATGAAAAAAACTATTGTTGAGCATATATGCCTAATCATGACAAAAATGACGTACAAAATAGGCCGGCCACTGTACAATAACTTAATTTTATAATAGAATTATTAGAAAAGAAAAAGTCACAAAATTAAATTAAACCTTTCAAATATATACTACTGCAACATACTGGGAGATATGGACAGCGCTGTTTCGTCCTTATTTAGACTCATCAGCAGAGACTACACCCCACACCAACAAAGTATGCCTGAATTCAGTAGTACATTACATTAAGACTCGCTAAGTTCCCCGTCAAGAGCCGATACAAAATAACCTTAAAATAATTTTTTAAATTAATATAATGATGATTGCATTTTACATTTTTTGTATGTAAATGTATGATGTGTTTTTTAACTTAATTATTTTATTAATCAAATAATAATACTGACTACTCACCAAGCGACTGCTCCTGAGTTAATCCATATTTATCACAAGGCCAATTCTACAATGTTAAGAACACATTTAGACATTTTTAATAATAAAATATAATGAAATTCTGCTTTATGTTGTTGATATCATTGTATTTGATCTGAATAATTGCCAAGGGGCGATCATCTTACTATCAAATTTTTGTTCTATATATTTAACAAAAGATTAAAATGATTGTAAATAATTAGTATTTTATAATAAGCGCCTTTTTTTCTTTATTTTGTATTATTTTTTATATGGTATAATTTAGATATTTTTGGAAAATTTCTAATTTATCAGGGATTATTCGCTTTGGTAAAAAGACTGCACCGTGTGATTTTTTTGTTTGATATATTTATACATATTAATATAAATTACTTACTGCTAGTGTCAATTATTGTAAATTAGATATTAAATTAAATTATAATTTAGAAAACTATGCCATAATATTTTACTTTCTCAAAAAAAACAATCCAAATTATTTTTTTGAATATTCCTATTTATATAATGTAAAGAAAACAAAAATAAAGGGAAGGGGATAAAGAAAAAATAAGGGGTGAGGGAACACAAAGAGAGGAAAAAGGGGGTAAGGGAGGAAAAAGAGAGAGGGGAGTTTATATTTCTAAATACCGTGGTTATAAATATAAAATTGAGTATTATTTTTTTCAATTTGTGTTCATATATAATAAATTAATAACACGTGACTGTATTAAATATATATATATATATATATATATAAATATGAACAATCTTAGACGGCAATTAACTTAATTTGTTTCGTGCAACCCTCGGCGCTTAAACTTTACTTAAAAAATGATATCTTACTTAAGTTTATTCGATTTGAAGTAAAATTTCTCACTTAAGATGTTTTGTGAAAAGCGCCCCAGAAATATAATTTAGCTCATTTCTGGCCGTGTAAATATCACAACTAAAATTTTAAAACAATTTAGGGTATGCCTTAACTTAATTTCAAAATTTTAATAAAGTCATTATGTATAAAATGTAGATCTTTATTATTTGTAATTGAACAAATGTACAAATGAATATAAGAGTACAAAGTTGGTGTTCCTTTTTGGGAACAATGAAAGTTAAATAAATATTTCATAGTTTTTCTGACCTACCATTTTAAAGAATAAAAATATATTGTAATACTAATATTATTGTGTTTCTTCAATAGTATGTAATGTCTCCATTATATATAAACATAAAAATAACACGACACAAAATTGTAATAAACGATATCTTGAATTATCATACGAAAAACATTAAAATGATAATATTGACAAATTTATAACGTATATGATAGTCAATTGCATGAAAAAATTAACTGTAAATTTTATTTCTATATTTTTAACTTAATCTGGAAGGAGAATGAGTGCAATTTCGTACAGTAATATGAAAACAGGAGAAAACACGTTATCATATTCCGTTTACATATTTCAGCATGATTTTAAATTGATGTTTACTGATGTTATATTTTTTACAATATACAGAGCATGTGCAAAAATTTATCGGTGGTAGTTTTTTCTAAACAATTTAAAACCTTTTTTCCTCAGAAATGTTAACAGTATAAAAAATTGTTTTGTTATTATAGTTCACTATATTCTTCCGGAGTCTTTCAGTTTTATTATATATATAATGTAATTTGATATTAAGTTGGAATTATTGTTCACAATGTATAAATAACATAAAATTAATCATGGCTTAACTATTTGTATAATGTACATACAATTACTTCTCCGCTCAACGTTATTAATAGTAAGCGCAGGGAGATTTCAAACTGAAAGTTATGCAAATAAATTTAAAAAATGTATGGCCCAGTATAACATTTCACAGGAATCTGATTCTATATTAGGACGTGAGAATAACATTTTCAATTTAGACATATCCGGATGGTACTGGTCCGAATCATATAAAATGCAATAATTGAGTTTCTAGATTTTATTAATTTTCTAATTATTATAAACAGTTGATTCAACGAATTTTCAAATATGGAAAATTATAAAGGGAGAATCACGTGACCAAAATGTGAAAGTTGTAAAAGAAAATTGTATTTATCCCTCCCCCCCTCCCGCCCCTTTGTTTTTGGTGCCTATATTTTTAGCTTCAAAAAATCTGAATTGAGATATTCACATTACATAATTTTATTTCTACGGTTAACTATTGTAACCATAGGTGTGTAAATATGTCAATTTTGATTACAATGTTACTTTATACAATATAACAAAATACATCTTCCCCTTTAAGTCTGGATCCGCCATTGCTTTTTAGATTTAACATGTCAAAGTAAACGTGTATCAATAAGGAATATATGGTTAGTCCTTAACAGCATTTTAAATCAAAATAAGAGAAAACACACAAGCCAATGCTGTATTGATTTATTAAAATCTTAAATTTTCGTGGTGCAACCAC
>JAUZND010005810.1:0-29844 GCA_034780555.1 Coelogynopora nodosa | reverse complement strand
TTGGTGTTTACTTGGTGTTTACTTGGTGTTTACTTGGTGTTTACTTGGTGTTTACTTGGTGTTTACTTGGTGTTTACTTGGTGTTTACAGGTACATCATAATACTTTTTTAAATTTCAACAGATGTACATAATTTTCACCTTAAGCATGTGTGAACATTTCAATGTACGTATTCACTTTTGTAATGATATACTCACAAAAGGGGGATGTTTTTACCCCCTCGGCTAGTTTTTTGACGATTCTTTACTTTGTCCACTCAACGGTAAACACCAAAAATTAAGATACCGTTTGATTTGCATATAAAATATAATATATATCCAAATGTTGTATATATAGTTCATTTTTATCTACTTGAGCGTACATATTCTAAAAATGCAAACTTATTCAAAGCAACTAAAAAGACATAATTAAAAAATATGTTCGCTAGACAATCTAAATTCAGTATTAAAATCTCAAATTTCCAAAAATTATTAAGATCGTCAATATTTTTCTCTAAAATCTCTCTATCGTCAATTTTTTTCTTTCAGATCTCAAAAAGCGTCAAACTTGTCACTGTTTTTCTTTCAAATCTCTAAGAATCTCGTGATAATGAATATTTTTCTGTCAAATTTTAAAATGTAAATATGTTTAGTTACTTCAAAAAATAAAAAAGTATGAACCACTTGGTAGCCTTGGCTAACAATAGGTTGATATACGTCCCTTTTATAATTTATATTTATAATTTGTCAAAATAATAAATACCAAATTAATGCATTATATATAAGTATAATTGAAAATGCTTACCATAAAAGCAAAATGCACAAATTGAATATTAAGCATGTCATATAATATATAGTATACGTGTATGTACTCGTATACATATACAGATCTAGGAGAAATATTACGAAGAAAATAGTGTACTCAATTCAGTTTTAAAATCACAGGACGGATAGATAAAATAATAGTGTAAGCAACAGTTTATAATTATATGTCAGGTAGAAGGCAACATCGATCACTCGAGTCGTCGATCCTGAAAGAGAGCAATAAAAAAAAAAAAATCCGTTTTAAAAATAAGAATGCACGTTTTTTTTTATTTTCACACTAAATTTACTAAATGATCTCTATAATACGTGAACAAAGAAATTTTTCAAATGTCACGAATTTAATATTATTGTAAATCATATTAGCGTATTCATAGTTAATTATAGCGTTTTTTATATCATCAACGTGAATAAATCATAAAGAAAATTGCATTTTGATAGTATATTACATTTAATTTTATTTTATTTTAAGACTAACACAATTTTAAATGAATTATAAATAATAGCCTATATCAAAACATGTGTATAAAAAACAATCTGATAGTGGAATATCTGTAGTAGCAATATTATTTGCAAGTAAGCTTAATATATCATATTATTATTAATAAAAATATTTTTGTATCTTCAAATTTTTCATCCAGAAAAAATATTATATATTAATCAAAATCGATATCTACAATTTAGTCTGCTCTAATTTAATGAATTCAAACAAAGTAGAATTATAATTATTTGTTGTTAAGGTTTATCCATATAGTTATCGGCTATATTTTTATTAAATAAAAAAAACGAAATTTATAAGTATAGTTAACCTATAATATAGTATTTTCTGTGATTACAGTATTGTCATTTGTTCAACACCCAAAGTAGTACTCAAAAATAGATGATGTAATTGCCAATATATACATAAAATAGTTTTTTTAACGTTACTATTTACTTGTCTCATGACATACATTATGAACGAGTGGACATGCAGAAGCAGGCAAATATGCTTGATATAACATATAACATAATTTACAAGTTTACAAGTTTATACACGGTCCCAGTCCCATGCAGGCATGCCACAAAGCTCCGCTGTTTAAAAGCTGCTGTTAACGTATATTACAATTATTGAAATCTTAATAATTTTTATTTTGCAATTTTTAGAAATTAATTTTCACACCATTTGATTTTCTCCAATAATTGATTAAAGTCACATACATAGGTCATATTTTGCAGTTGGATTAAAAAAACGTTTTAAAGTGATTTTAAAAATATAATGAAATTTTTTTTATATATATAAATTAGTCAAATTAAATTATTAAAAATATATATTTCGAATTTATTGTTTAAACTACATTATTATTTAATTATTTTCACAAAGTATAATAATGTTTAGACTCACCTAACATAAATATTTGTATAAAAAATGTCTAGTATATTGTCTATCTTGCATATTTACAGGATAAATTCAGGGATTTCAATAGAAATAGTCAATGGATTAATTCCTGAGCAAAAATAGTTGCTTGAAAATATATATTATATGATTAAATAAAATTTATTTGATAATAGTGGAGTAAATTATTCACAGAAATTTAGTTATATATAGTTATTTTTTCTGTAAAAAATATTTAATTCATGATATTATTATATCTCCTATAGTAAATTTTCCAGCGATATTTATGGGCTATCCACTTAGTAAGAATGTTTTACTGTATACCCAAATTTATGTGCAAAACATGCATTGTATGTAATAACATAACCATTTCACAACAAACACATCACAGTGTATCAGTAATATCATTATCAGTGGCGTAACAAAGTTTTATACTTTGGAGAAAGACCTCAACGGGCCCTGTATATTAAATTTAAAATAATTACAAGCTTGATCAGAATAAAGATCGGAAATTTTTTTTCACAAATCATTCCGTATATTAATATTTTGTGAAGCAGTTAGACTTCATTGCAGGAGTAAATTGGTTCCTAAAGAGCCCATATTTTCCCAGGAATTACCCGCGCGGATAGGACCCACCCATTATTTTGGCACCTATGGTTACACCACTGGTAAGACACTACACATACACCACGACACATAGTACCGTAATATAATAATGCTGACTATTATTCGGCTCCAAAGACTACAGGTTTTTACTACGAGTCATCTGTGTGACCAGAGCACGTTTCGTCTATCGAGGTCATCCTCCATATAGTTGCCATTTCTTTGTCAACTACCTCTCTACGCAACCGTTTTCGGCGCATAATTCTCTCATTGACAATTTTCCACTTATTGAATGCGCTGGTGTCCTATTAGTATATAGTGAAATAATGCATTGCAATATTGGCATATTAGCATATTACACATATTACATTTTAACATATGTCCATTTTGTGTTATTGCTTTGTTCGTAGATGGTTTTTGTTTCGAAAAATATTGTCTCAGCTAAATATATTAAAATATACTAATGGTTTTTATTTTAAATCGAGACGTTATGAAATATATATGGTCTGATTTCGTATATGAACTCTAACTAAATATTCTAATATCAATTTTCAATATAGACACACATTCGAATAAATAATACGTTAAAGCGCTAGAATATCTAGAATAATAAATTTAATCTACCTTATAATTGCTTTTTATTGCATCTATTTCTCAAATGAAAAATAAAATATGCCCTATTTGTGCTTGTGAAAGTTATAAAAATATATTAATGATTTCATAGGTCAAAGAGTGACTTGATTTCTAATAATATTAATTTAAAATTAATTTACTTTTTAATTAAAATTTTTATTTAAAAAGGCATTATTCAATGCAATTACTTTTTATGTTAACATTCCACATGTTTGTGGGTAGAGCCAAAAAAATATTTTTATAAAAATGTAAAATTTGAATTTAAAATTATTGATAGAATATATATTATATGACAATAAATACTATAAAATATCATTTAAATATATTTACCTTAAAGACTACTTAGCTTCTAAGCCAGCGATGTTTTAGCCAATATTTATTTTAATGAAACCACTATACATGATTTTTTAAAAGTTTTCATAAGTATGCTAGCCTTTCTAATTTTATTAGGAGTAGCATTATATTGAACTAATTGTACTTTATGTTATAATAAATTTATAAATATATAATCTATATAAATAATTCATAATAAATAGTTTTATACCAAGATTTTTGCAACATAATTAATTAGGTGATAAATGATTTAAAAAATTACGTTCTACTTACACAAACCGGTAAACAGCTGCTGAGGATCCAAAAATCTTGTATAATTTTTAGTGACCAATGTTTTTACAGATAAAAGTCATTTTCAATTATTAGATGTGTTATTTAATATTTATGATCGGGTCTCTGTCCCTAGTTATATTTTTGTCTATTGCTTTTGGTAAGACGCAATTTGACTTGTGATGTATACACAATTGCCATTTATAAAGTACAAACATGTTTATAGTACAATCATTAGGATTTTAAGCTTTTTGAAAACTAATATTTGCGGTTATAGATAGAAATATATTCTTTTTCTTTGACCACATTAGATTGCTCACCTTTAAAGAATCTTTATATCATTAATAAATGCGGTTACTTATAATAGTAATTTTATTCTGACTTTAATTTTGATTTGTTTTGTTGTGGTTTTGAGGAATATTGTCAATCAATATTACAAAGCGACAGTAACAACAAATTCCACGTTTATATATAATTTGTTTAATATTTACTAAAAAAATTATATTTTATAATATATTTCAACTGGTTGATTCCATTCAACTTTCCATTAAACAGTATATAAAATCAAATGATGTAAGATCGTAACATGATTGTAATCAATATACGCTGCTATAATTAACTTAAAATTAAAAACGTAACAGTTTTATAACTGTTTTTTACGTTAATCGCTCTAATATTTTTGAATATACATTTTACTAATATAATATTATTATCTAACAATAACAATAATCCTTATTATTAATATGTAAATTATGAAAATTAACCAACAACATAATTACTATAAAAACTAAGGGAAAAAACAGAATTTTGTTAAGTATAAAATATAACATACATTAAATTTTAATGTAATCCTTATCTAAACCACATACTTACTTTTAAGAAGTATTGCATTTTAAATGACATTATGCTCCTTTACCCACGTATGTATATAATGCGAACAAATATATATTTTTATATAAAAATGAATGATATATATATATATATATTATTTTGCGTGTATATTTTGTTTGTATAAATTGAAAATATTATACTGTCGTCTAATGTGTGACGAACCTTGTGTAAGGAGGCTTTATCATCCGCGGATGAAGTGTCCGTGTCCCACTGATGAAGCTCATCACGTACCATGGTTTCCATGCGTTCACGTCGTTGATCATCATTCAGATCATCGTGCTGTATTGTATAAAGAGGGTGCGAAATTTATGTCAGTAAACTGAACCTAACTATATACCAGATAAAAAAACCCAAGACCGTAATTTAAAATGATAACGAATAAAACATTTATAAAAGAAGCAAGCGTTAAATTTGACGTTGTTTCATTGCAATGTGTATCTGCACTTACCCCAGTTATGGAGTCTAGAATCTTGCCCATGACATCTCGTCTTCGAGCTTTCGCTTTCTCCATCGTCTCCATTTTGCCCAAAACGGAGTCAATACGACCGACAATCAATCCGACATTCTCTTCCATTTGATCCACACGCTTTGACAGCTCAACGAAATCCTGGCGAGAGAGCCGAGATCGGATCGATGAGTCGAAATTTCTCCTGCCGGCACTTCTCGCCCTCCTGTTGGTTGATTCATCGTCCTCGTCGGAATGGCGGTCATCTCTGCCATGACTTCGCACAGAACGTCGACGTTCATTTTCGATTTCTTTCTCAGTATCGATTTTTTCTTTTAACACGGCCTATATATGAGAGGACAGTTCTTTATATATAAGCACGTTATGTAACCCATAGTGCCGAGCCCGGCCCTTTATCCAATTAAAAAATATCAAAGATATGAAGTTTTAGTTTTTTAGTTACTTATAAAACAAGGCGTGATGTCGTATACACATCAAATCAAGTTAATCAATAAAAAATATATAATTAATCATTGATTTTACTAAGTTTAGATTAATATACTATATACTGATAGATTTAATTAAACAAAAAACATATTTGATAAACATTTATTTATGGAAGATCACTTAAATATATCAAAAACAAATTATTCCATAAATAAAGTTTATCGGAATTATGGGGATGGTGAATAAACTTATGACTGTAAATCATTCGAAGAAGTGCCGGGAATTAATTTATGATGTTGAAAATTAGTTAAATAATATGGTGAATATTTGTTAGGAAATAATTGGTAATTAATTAATAGAAAATTAGTGTTAATTGTTATGATAAATGATTTCTATACCTTCTGTCCTTCAAGCTCCGATTGCATTTTTTTCTGTTCCCCCTCGTCCAGCACTCGATCACCATCCAAATCATAGTTGGCAAAAACTGCTTCAATCTCGCAATCGGCGTACCCACGTCTAACATAAGAAAAGTTGGTTACTACCTTATTCTATTACAACTTCTTAGGAAACATATTTACAACTTTTTAAATGACTTTGGTATGTTTACATGAAGACTAATCTATTAACTTGATAATATATAATTAAAAAATTATTATGTAATGAAATTAATTAAAAACAAAGAATAGAGTTTAATTTCTTTTTAACAAAATAAATTGCTTGATCAATTCGGTCCAAACGTTTTCTCGTATGTCACTATAAATGAAATATATAAATATAATAAGGCATTTACAAATATCCATTTAATAAAATTTATATTACTCAACCATATTTTGTATTTGATTGGCTTAAGTGGCAGTCAAATCTGGAATCAGTTAAATTGACAGAATTAATGGTCAATCTAATTAAAAGTGTGCGCATAACATTATTAAACTGAAATTTTATATTATATAATTATATATATATATAATAACCAAAGGCCGAGGAAGTATGAAATTATATTTCACTCCATTACAAATAATTTATTTTCATGCCGTATTTTGGTATTTCATGTTATCAATTTCACAAAATGTCGTTTTTGATTAAAATAAATAAGACCTAACTCTTGTTTGCAACAAAAAGGTTGTTGAATAAAAATGTCCAGTAATAATTGTTTAAATAAATAAGTATATTTGATTAGATATAAAAATGCTTTTAAACAATGAATAATCGGTAACTTACGTCTTAAGTTCATTCCTCCATTCGTCAAAGTCAAGATTTCTGTCGTTGTTACTGTCAGCAACCTGAATGGCTCTCTGAATATCGACAATCTTTTCATGACGAAAGTTCATCTTGTCCAATACCTGGGTAGCTCTCTTTTCGGTAAAGAGATATAAACTTAATTACATAATAATTCTAACATAATATCACATAATATAGGTCCACTTAATCCTAATCGATACAGTGAATATTTTTTTATCACATAATTACGTGAAAGTGGCCTTAACAATGCATCGAACAATTACACTACTCTGTTTACGATTATATTTTTGCAATTTCTTTGTATGTATTATTGAATATACAATTAAAAATATATTGTACATGAAATCAAATGTTAGAAAGATTTGATGTAAATTATAACAAGAAGTTAAATGCATAAGATTAATATTTATCTAGATTGTGGAAAATATGCAGCAAAGGATATCCGAAATGTGTTCAACATATTAGAAGTAGTTTTCTACACTAAACATTTTAAAAACGGCAAAAATACATTATAAGTTTGGACAATAACAATATAAAATAAGTATCAATTTCAATTATATTTTTAAAACAAACATTTATTATTCTTTAAACACAATTAGTAAGGTTTGCTGTAATATTTAATGGGCGAAAATTTTACTAACATTGAGGAATAAATTATTTCAATCAAAATAATATCTATATTTGTATATAATATATACCTCAATTATATTTTTGCAATATTTATATTACTTGTAATAATTGAGTAGTATACTATTTAAGCTTCATATTTGTGAAATAACTATACTGCCAGGTAATATTAATCGATGCTTCTGGGGTGACTAACCTGTTTGAAGTAGTCGGCAACTTCAAACTCATTCTTCTCACGCGCGATCTCTGCCTTCACCTCCGAGTAGGTGTCGTTGATGATGGCCAGAAACATGTTAATCAGAATGAAGAAAACGAAGAACACGTAGAGGATGAAAAAGATGGGCCCCAGAACGCGGTGGGCAGTCTCGAGTTGCTGAAAGTCAAAATCCCCGAGGATAATGCGGAACAGTGTAAATCTGTAAATATAGCAAAAAAAGGGACAAATTAATGTGGAGTACGATCCAGAAATTGGGAGTTCATAAGTGGTAATAAAAAGAGATTTTAAGGTTAGGTTTTGTTACATTATTTGTCGTGACAATATTTAGTCCTTTTCATTATTTCAATGTTTCAATCATTTCTTATCTGAAAAAGTACTGATTATATAATTAATTAAGTTTCTAAGTGACCTGATGTTTTTTTTACAAATCACATTGTTGTATTATTAATTTTAAAATGAAATAACAAACATTTACAACTTTCATAGAAAAAATAACGGAAGATTAATGAATAAAATAGTATTACATTTCTTGAACTTTAGCCTGCTTCAGCTAAAGTGATTTCCTCGTTTTACCTGGCAACAATCATTTTACAATTTAATTCCCGAAACATAATTTTTTCTCTCACCACACTATAATGTTGGAAATAATTTTCTCATGTTAAATTGAAACGTACACGGAGTGTTGAAACTCTCTGAAGTCTTTAACTTGGGTCCCAAAAATGAGGTAACCAAGTTGCGCAAAAGCTCCAAAAATGATGGAGAACATGATCGCAAATCCTGCGAGATCCTTGGAGCAGCGAGCAAGGGTGGAGCTTAGCTGAGTCATTGTCTTGTTAAAGCTGATATATTTGAATATCTGTAGAGGGATGGGAGAGAGAGAGATATAGAGGTCCATACATAGAGAGTCTACAAAGTTGAGGTAAATTTTCATAATTTTTCGAAAATTAAAAAAAAATTGTCAATTTTCAATTACAAATTTAAATTGTAATAGGAAAAAAGTAGAGTAAAGGACAATTATCTATTCTATATTATTTCAACAAACAGCGGGACTTTGTTTCTTGATTTTTTCCGTGTATTTTTCAATAAGTTTTGTATGATAAGAATTATTGGTTTACTAATATATTTAGTATAATTATATGTATACATATAAATTATTATACACAAATTTATAACATTAAATTTAGCCAAAATTTACAAATAGTAAATCTTTTTTTTTTTTTAATCTATCACTTTTTAATATACTATTTGTGCAATCATTTAATTTTGTTAATGTGATAATTTCAAATGATGCAGAAATAAAAAAGCAAAAGTAAACTACTAAAATCCGTTGCGAATTATTCTTCTCTCATGAAGCTTAGATGAGATAGATGTCCCTCAACATTCTTAAAGATTCTTGCGGGACCTATTCCTTCTATACTAATTTTTTAATTTTAAGTAGTTTACAATATTATTTGGCGTAGAAATCTTGAATTCTATATTTTCCAACGGAATTCTTTATGGTTAATATTGTCCCCTGCATAATTCATACCCATGCATATTTCTTTCATGGTTATACAGAATATGAAAACAAATTCATTATTTTAGAATATTTTTAATAAACATATGCACGTTTCAACATAGGATCTAAACAGGGTGTATAAATATGAATGATTGAATTTGTAATATGTGCCATGTCTACAGACTATTTTTACCCTGGGAATCATTTGGAAAGTCAGATTCTATGTGAGAATTCTGTGAAATATGGTCACATGTAGGGTTCTACTAAACATTTTGAGATTCCCAATTACCTATAGAAACCACAAAAATCATGAAACTGTGGTAAATAATTAGAAACTTTGTGGAAAAACATGTAAGAAACTATTATAGAATCTTGCTGAATCTGTAGTATAAAGCAAGAAACTGCATTATAAAGCAAGAAACTGCATTATAAAGAAATATACTGCAGAATAAAGCAAGAAACTACAGGATAAAGCAAGAAACTGCAGGATAAAGCAAGAAACTGCAGTATAAAGCAATATACTGCAGGATAAAGCAAGAAACTGCAGGATAAAGCAAGAAACAGCAGGATAAAGCAAGAAACTGCAGGATAAAGCAAGAAACTGCAGGATAAAGCAAAAAAACTGACGGATAAAGCAAAAAAACTGACGGATAAAGCAATATACTGCAGGATAAAGCAAAAAACTGCAGGATAAAGCAAGAAACTGCAGGATAAAGTAAGAAACTGCAGAATAAAGCAAGAAACAGCAGGATAAAGCAATAAACTGCAGGATAAAGCAAGAAACTGCAGGATAAAGCAAGAAACTGCAGGATAAAGCAAGAAACTGCAGGATAAAGCAAACAACTGTATAATAAAGCAAGAAATTGCAGGATAAAGCAAGAAACTGCAGGACAAAACAAGAAACCGCAGGATAAACTAAGAAAACTTCAGGATAAAGCAGGAAACTTCAGCATAAAGCAAAAAAACTGACGGATAAAGCAAAAAAACTGACGGATAAAGCAAAAAAACTGACGGATAAAGCAAGAAACTGTAGGATAAAGCAAGAAACTGAAGGGTAAAGCAAGCAACTGAAGGGTAAAGTAAGAAACAGTAGGATAAAGCAAGAAACTTCAGGATAAGTCACTTAAAGTATCATTATTAAATTTTTACCTTCACCCAGGCCAGAAACATGGTGATGGCGATCGCCTGATTGAACTGTTGCTGCCAGTAGCTGAGAAAGTCGAGGTCCACGTAGGAGGTGTCGTGGAGCAGGTTCTGCAGTTTCCTCTGTACCACGACCGTGCGGTAAATGTTGAAGCACGAGCACACAAGACTGATAATGATCACGATTATATCGAGCCAGTTGGAAAATTCGCTGAAGTACGAGAGCCGATGCTTTTTAATCTGTAGTGATAGAGGGGGGTTGGGAAGAAAAACTCGACGTTTCAAATTTTTAACTGTATGTATAAGCGTGGATAATAGGGCCTACAGCGATATGTGCTGCAGTATAGTTGATCCGTCTTAAATCGATTTTCAAAACAAGAATCGGTAACCCTTATCACTATTATTGAGGATTGATTATTTTCTTAAAAGAGTTTTATAAGGCGGTTTTTTTATTTCGAGCAACTCTTGTTGGTAAACCGCGAATTCAAAAATAGTATGTCAACAAATCATTAAGTTGATTTTTATCCACTAAAAATTAAATGACAAGTTCAAATTAAATTTTCAGTCATAATATTTGATAACTGTTAATAATTGTAAATTACCTTTATGCTACTCAAATATTTCACATCTAATATGGGAATTATTTAATTACTGAATGTTTACATACATATATATTTAGTATATTATAAATAGCCACTCTATTAAATTATCGTGTCTTTTTTTTAATAAAGATATATTTTTATAACAAATAACCTTATAGTTGAATATAATTTTTATATGTCGAAATAAATAGTACTCATTTAATTTAAAATACTAAATATACATGTGTTTTTATTCTGTATCATACACTTACTATTCATTAAAAAAAATTATAAGCTTAAATTATAAAATGAATTAGTTTGTAAGCTTAATTTGATAGATTTTCAATAATATATTTTGATAGATATATTCATAAAATTATATTAATATTTCAAAATTATTTAAATTATTATAATGCAGTAACATTTAATTATTATATGTTACAGAATTCACATATTTAATATAACTTTAATTAACTTTTTATCATTTTAAGTTTTTTGACATAAAAATGCAACTTAAGCTTGTTATAGAAAACAGGCACGTTACACTAATTCTATATATGTGCTATATTAAATATAATTAATAATAAAATTAAATAATAAATTTGCAAACAATAATATTACACTCAATCAGATCTGTAGCACTCTCAAAATATCGATGTTTGTCCAATTCACTTTGAAATACTGTCAAATATGAGAAATATACTTCGCAATGCTTTTGAATAATAATTCGGTATTGTTAAGTTTCCTTATTTATCGTGGGCCGGTCCAGAAATTTAATCTAAGGGAGTGGAGAAAACATCCACGGAGCGCACATTGTACTCAGATTTCTAATTATTTTATTAACATTTTGTAGTAAATTTGAACATTATCTAAAGTTACTGTGTTCACACTAATTTAAAATAAATATTTTAAAATTTACATTTAAATTATGACGGAAACGATCAATATCTCAAGAACGGAAGTTACCTATTTTTAAAGAGAGAATTCATCTCAACTCATCACAAATCCATCCTGATATATATCTTGTTATTTCAATGTTTTATTAAATCAGATGATTCCTGTTGCATCGCGCCTAACTGACAAAAATAGTTGGGTTCCTTTAGAATACGATTTTACACCTTGTCTCAGAATGAAACAACCAGATTAAAATTTTGACATATTATATTGATTGATATAAAAATGTTTTATAATATATTTAAATAAACAATAACTATATAAATGCAAGCTGACGGCATATAGCAATTTCGAAAGTTATCGATTTATCACAAGCCCCTTCTCTTTTAACCTCTCCCCCCTTTCCCTAGGGGCTATTAGAGTTATCAAGTTCTATCAAGGGCTCTTTCCCTGCCCCCAATCACCCCTTATCCCCTCCCACCTCCCCTTTTTCAACGGGCTATGAAATTTATCAAGAGCAATAACGGGCTCCTTAACCTCCCACTACCCACCTTTACGATGTTTTATGAAATTGTTACAATGCTTTAGTGGGCCTCTTCCCGTCCTACCTCTCTCTACCTCCTTCCCTCCTGCACCCATCTCCCTCCTCCTTCCTACATGCCATCTCCCTCTCCTCAAAACTCAATCCCTTATAATTTAAATTTAATTTAAATATATTATTATATAGATGATGCGATATGTTGTTGTCGTCAGAATCGACTGGCTAACCCATTACTATATATATATATAGTAGGCTATTTGTAGTTAATATAAAACATTACATTTAAATTTATGTCAATTTTAATAAAACAATATAAAAAGATGATAATTATAATAATTTATTTAAAATGTACGAAAAGTTTATAAAAAAATTGATAGATATTTAAACAATGACTGTGTATACCAGGCAACGTAATCCTCTCATATTTAAGTGTATAAATAACATCCCCCAGCAGTAAATAACTTCCACACACAAACACCGGCAGCATTCTACCAATCACCATGGTTACCATATATATATGCATACCCACCTCTATAACTTCCTCGACGATGTAGTAGGTGATGAAAAGAAGAAATATACACTCGCAGGCGAGCACAAAGTAGTCGAGCGGGGCGACGTATCGAATCAACTTGACGGTGCGGAATGTTGCCGTGGGAACAGTGCCTCCAGTGGCCGGTAGCTCATACGTGAGCCTGTAGAGAAGTGGTATAGGAGGGGGGAGAGGGGGTGTGGAAGATAATATTTGTTGAGCTAGTCTCCATTGCAAATCAACGCGCAACATGTGGTCGGCATTCCCACTGTGCGCAGCACAATGAGAACAAAATTAATCAATAATTATTTTAAACATATATTTATATTTAAGCCAATCAATAGAGTTAAGTGTGTTTAATTATATTATTTACTTGAATTATTGTGAAGTATAAAGCATAATATACGCTTCCTGTATTTTTGAGTTCATTATAGCTTGTTATTTATTTTTTTGATTATCCTCATTATTTTAGACGTTAATTTTGATATATTTGTAGCCATGTCCTTGTAATTAAATATTTGTAAAAACTTGATTATCTTAAATGTAGTCTAGATTTTGATTAATAAAGACCATTACATTGTATTTGTAAACCAGACCAAAATACATTATCTACTCATTGAAAAGTTTTTATGAAAGATTCACGTGTTTAAAAATGTCTCGAAATTAAGTAGCTAATAAACTTTGAATATTTCCGTATATTTTAAAATAAAATATAAAATTACAATCGCAAAATTTACAAAAAGTTATTAGATTCCGAAACAAATATGATAACACTACTTCAATTTAATATGATGTTAAAACGATGACAAACTTAAAACCAAACATTAAATATATAACCAATATATATATATACGCAACGGTCCACTGAAATCTTACTTGACGACGCAGAACAGGTTGATATTGGCGTTATAAAGGCTAAAATCGATAATTACTGCCCGAGAGCCCCGATCGATCCAGAGATTTTTGTAAAGGTAATTGAACAAGTCAAGACTTTTTTCTCGCGTTGTCGGCAGGTCAATCATATAGCCGCCACTTCCGTAAACAGCAATCAGCCCGTGGGTATCCATTGCTCCAGTCTGCTTCTCGTCGGAAAATATCCACCTTATAACACGCGCGCATAGAATGTAAGAAAAAAACGGTGAAAACATGTATGTAGGCTACACGTCATGTCGACGCACTTGACAAATATCAATTTTTATATAATTGTTTCAAGTTAGACTGATAATTATAAATATGTTTTTATTGTCAGATAATTTGAATTAGTAATTTGTATAACTACATATAGTACGTATGTGCTCATAAGCATTAGTACATGTGCATTTATCAACATTTTCGGAATAGTTTCCTACATTATTGGCCAAAATTACTATAATATTTGTATATGTAACTGTTTATAGACGGACCAATATTGGCATATAAATTAATAGAAAAGGTTTTAGGATATGGTACTATATTTTAAGTATTTTTTAATTTTTTATTTTTATCTGTGCATAAGTCGACCCGAGTCCTCCAAATACAAAGCATTACAAATGTACACTTAGATTTCGACTTATGTACACAATACATAATTACAAAATGACCGTAAAAATAGAATTTTTATCGTGATTATAAACAAATCCTTTAAGTGACAACCACAATTAGTAAACGTGTGCAGCTCACGCGGTTGAGTTTTTCGGTCCGAAAGGTTTTCTTTCCTCGCTGGTTGCCCCGTAGGCAGCGAAACACTCCTTAATTTCCCCTTGGAAATCCAACGGGATGATGCAAGAATCATTTCTCACCCGAATCTGACGCATACGTGGCACTCCTAGAAGTTTGTTTTGCTGATTGTAGATACTATCGTTGTACAATCCTTCAATTAGCGGACCTCGGGTATACTAGAACCGTGTTTAAGTAGAAAACAAAAAAAATATTATAAAATAATTTTGACATCGTTCTTTTGATTAAAAAAATTTAATTTCAAAATATCAAAATATTTTGATTTTTTTTTTTTAAATTTGTAGTTATGTCATTTCGAACATGCAAATATATTCGTTATATTTAATTTAATTTAATTTTCAAAATTAATTTTTTTAAATTTAATTTTACTCTTTTTAATTTAGGAGGGCCATTATTGATAATGTAAAATTTACGCTTAAATGACACCCAATTTCGGTGTCTAAAATTTCCTGAAAAAGCAAAAATGGCGGCTTATAAGTTTCTAATAAAATATTTGTTTCAAAACATAGTTAATAAAATTTATAACACTTAGTTAGTTTTCATATGGAAAAAATCTTCAAAGAAATTACGTGTATACTGCTTCAAATGTTGATACTCTTAAAATTACTTCTGTAAAAAATATTCAACATCCAATTTTTTTATAATAATGTGTTTAATTTAAAAATAAATAAAGCCAAAAATCTAATAAATATTAATTTATATTTAACTGCAGTTCACATGTGTAGTGAATAAACAATAGTTAGTTTTACAATAAATGAAATCAATGACACGATCAGAAATCAATCACACGATCACTCGCCCCTATAAAATAGTTACTTGGTGTTTAAATATATTTTGTTTAAATATTTCAGCATGTAGCTCAAAAAGCATTGAAAAATATGTTGATGCTTTCATTAATATTTGTTATGTTACAATTTGTTTCTCGTATTATATATTTCATATATGCATGGTAGAAATAGTGCCAAAAAGTGTTAATAATACTATTGTATATATATAAACGTAAAATGTGTGCGTATCAGTATAGTCTACTCACCTCCCAGAAGTCTTCGATGGTTGTCGCAGTTTTGTAGGTCTTTTTGGCGATCCCGAATTTAGTGTCTTGGAATAGGTCAGTGGTGGCCTTCGTGTAGTAGTAGGTGGTTATTCCGGTCATGCTGTATGTGACTAAGAGTGACAACAAATATTTTAGGAAAGAACTAAATCATTTGTTCAGTCTTTACCGCTGTAACCGACTATATATAAACAATTTATCAAAATTTCTCCCCGCGACTTCAAGCAACAAAAAGTGTATTCATCTACCTAAGAGTTGTTCTCGACAAAATTAATTTATTTGGACTGATTATATATTGAATATATTATTTTGACATTATATAAACCTTTTTATGCTCTTCGTATTGTAGAGAAATTCTCTATGAAAGCACAATTTATTATAGCATGTAATACTTATCAAATTCATGTACTTAAAATATAATGAAATGTTGTAAATCTTTTTTTATCGGATTCGATTTAGACCAAGGTAACAAAATAGTCAAATTTCAAAAAAGATTCCATCGCCTAATTTGTTCCCCAGTTTCACTAATCAATGTCTTGTGGATCTTTCACCCACAGAAGCAAAAAGTACATTTTCAGAGCCTTCTACGCAACAAGAAACTCTCTTGAAATACGGTCTTCATAATTTATTGCCACACAGAGAATTCACTTAAGGGAAAATTATTAAATTTATTTTTCTTGAAATACAAAAAGCTTTTTATAACTATACTGCTTTAAAAACTGTAAAAAGCGAGAAAGGCACACGAAATGAAACTTGTTTAAAGCGTCATTTCACATAATTTTGAGCATCCGAAAGTTAGTAAACTTTTAGAAATAGAATGTTCAACATCAAAGAATAACTGGACCATTATATAATTAAATGCTGAGAATTTGACTATTGTAAAGATATAGACTAAGTGACTTACAATATAAGTTACACAGTTGCCTTCAAGAATGTTAAGTAAGACATAGACACCAATGTTTCCAAGGCAAAGGAGGCCTCCAGGTAGATAATAAATATGTTTTTCAATTATATATTGAAGATACACTGTTGTATTAATTCCATGTTAATCAATGGTTACGACAGATGTGCGAAATGGTAATTTTTTGTTAATTTTGTCAAAACTATAAATATCGACGAATTTTAAATTCCATGGTAAAAGTCAGCCAGTCAAGTTAAGAAAGTCCTTCAATTTTGTTTTGAGTTAATTTCTGGCGTTGATTCCAAAATATGTAGGCTATTGGTTTTCCTGGGTGTTACGACCTTTAGAGAGTCGAGTATAAGTGATAAAAGAAAAATTTGAAATAAATTTGCCGTTATTATGTTTTTTGGAATTCTGTCAAAAGATTGATGATGTCAGCAAAGTAACTGCATTTCGGATATATCTGGGGAGTCAAACATTTTGATTGCAGTGTATTATAGTCATCGATGAATTTTAGACGAACTTTAACTTATTTTGTCATGCGAGGAGAAATGTTAATAGTCCAAATATATAGCAGATCATGTGTGGTACACAATAAAGAACTTATATAAATGTAATATATTATATTTAATAATATATAATAACTATATTACTATGCTATATATAATGTTATATAAGCTATATTTTTGGTGATACACGAGTGAAAAAGCTTCGGAGTGTTTAAATTCTTGATATCGATATTGAAGAACTTTTGAGAAGTAGTTTTTGGGGCAAAGGTAAGTAGAATAATTTTAAGAAATCAAAAAGAATAAACTTGACAGGGTCACCACTGTAATCCAGCACGAGAGTAGTGCATGGGATCGCTTTCACAGTGCAACATTTATAGCAATTAGTTGTACTTTATACAGGGCCTGTTAATTCTATGAAATATGAATAATTATTTGAATACAATTATTTTTTGAAAACAAAAATAATATAACTAAAACAAACATTTTGTGCTTTTCTATATAATGTATATACCAATAATGGTATACACTTTAGTAGGTTATTGTATACTATACAATAACTTCTATTTACCTCCATATTTATATATGTATACTTACTGATCATCAGTACAATCAGAAAAATGACGTAGATAATCAATTCTCGAAGCGTGGTCTTGATGTAGAGCTCGCGGTTAGCTTTTGTGTCTTCCGTGTGTTTGGTTGCCCATACAGCTGGAATATAGGCATACAATTCCCTCAGACTGCCTTATACTGTAATTATAACAGATAGGACTAAAATCAGAATAATATGGTTGTCACTTAAATCCGGAGGAAAAACCAGGAAAATAAATAACTAGTTGTCAAGGTCGGCATCAAAACAAGGTAACAAAGATAAACAAACAATTGCAATTTAAAGAATGTAATAATTACTTAAAATTAGTTATAATTCTTTTATTTGTGTATTTCAGAATTAATTTAAATTATTTTACCATTTTTATCGACATTCTAACATACCTTTCATTTGTTTTTATTAAATAAGTTAATTATTTTAAATCTATTTTGTTTATTTAGGATATTTTTGCAATGATGACCTTGAAAAATAGGTCAAATTACTATCGAATTTGTGCTCCTGGTTTTTCCTCCGAAATTTCACCTTATCATGACATCCGTGCTTAATTGGTTCCGTGCATATGTTCCGAAAATGACACGCAAAATCACATATGTACTATTCTTGCATTCTTGCATATTGTTATGCATCAACATAACATTTAATATAAGATGCTTGATCCGTATGCAGCATTTGATAAAATAAATTAAGGAGAAATATAATGCTTGCTTTAAAATAGTATAATTGGAGGGGCGGATGCAGAATATTTAACTGGGGGGTATCCGCAGTTAAAAAAGGGCATTTCGGAAAATTCAATGCAATGCAATAGTATATTGAGTATCAATGCAGGTAGAGAAAAAAGGGGCATCTAAATAAAACATTTTGGGGTATCCGACCCCCGACCCCCCCTCTGTATCCGCGCCTGAATTGGTCGCAAATTTTCTAAGTGACGGTTTTCATTATTTAATATTTTATACTATTGTCAAAAATTATTAGTTTAGACTAGAAAGTATACTTAAAAAATTGGCGACTAATTATACTATTTTACAGCAAGCGCTATTTCTCCATATTTTATGTTAAATATAGTTTATTAAAGAGTTGAACCTACCACCTGACATTCAAATATATAATACAGTCATGACATCTTCTTCTTGTGGAAGGTTTTTTTATTTATCATTTTCAAATTGTCTTGCCAGGTGGGGTGTACCTTATCTCGTATTGCCCTCATAACAAGAAAAAGCAGACTGAGAGCTAGGTCAGGTGACCTCGGAGGCCATTCGATTGGTCCTCTACATTATATAAATCCATTTTTCTTAGACGTTCGTCAAGGAGCGCCTGAAGGGTGACGGTGCACCATCTTGCTGAATCAGCCTAATTATATGAAACTATTTATCTGTTGTTATTTATAATTTCAAACCGAACGTTAAAAGCAATAACACCAGCGTCATAATTAAAAAAAGTTCGATCTATATAAAGACAATAAAAAATAGCATTACTTTTTTTAAAATTTTTTTTTTACCAAAACCAAAAATTAAGTAATTCCATGTGAAGTTTTGAAACAAGTTTAGAATCACATTTTTAACTAATATCTCTCTTAAATATATGTGGCTGAATTCATATATTTTTATAAAAAAAATTAAAAAATTAAGCTGTTTTAATGAAAAGGAGTATACATGAAAGATTAAAAAAATGGTATGCTTACATTTGTACATCATTTGAACAATTAGATAAACATGCTCTCAAAATTTCAGCCGCATAATTTTGCCGCGTACGGCATTCACATGTGTATTAAGTCTAAATGTAAAAGTGAAAATTTTATTTTATTGTATTATTTATTCTATTATTATATAAAAATTGACTAAACTGAATTCAAAATAGTATTTTATAAAATGAATCGTAAAAAAGAGCCCGAATCGCCTATCAGAATGTAAATCAAACATAATCAACAACAATATGAACAGAAACATTTCAATTGTCAAAACAGTTCGGGATAAAATATTTAAATAACAGTCTGGATCTGTTACTCAAACAGATTGTAACGAATTTATAAATAGTAGAAAATTTAACGAATTTGTAAAGTTATTTTTTCAACACCTTGATATTCTTGCTTTTTTACTGCTCGATATAATTTCTGTATTGTTTTCTATATCGGTTATTAATAACCAAATATATTTTTGATTTTGACTATTCATTAATTATCTATAAAATTAATAATCAATGAAATTGTATCTATACTGTATGGCCTTACTATTATGATAAAAGAATATATATGTTTACCTGTAAAAATATGTTTAACTTTTTTTGTGTGAATAAGCGTCTCTCATATTAATAAATTCCTTCAATAAAGAATGCATTTATCCATATCATACATAGTCAATTGGTATTTTTCGTGCGTTAAACTGGGAGTATACAGACTAAAAATAATTGCGCTGACTTTGACATCCCCACAGACACTGTCACGCCGACATACCCCGCAGTCCTGCCTTGAACTTGTGCCAGCAGCCGTTGGGGTTCTCCTCGGCCGGTTCCCCAACCACCTGGCCCGCTTGGTTGACAACCAGCACCTTGCCATCCACGACCATCTCGGACTCCATTGCTGCGGGGAGGTCGTTGAAGACATCGGAGAGCCGGTGTCCACCAGCTCCGCGCGCCCCGTAGAGCTGCTGGTCCGGAGGCTCGGACGATAGGGAGTCGCGGCCGGTGTGGAGACCGTTGACGCGTGAGGGTATGTGCATCTTGGGTGCGGGAGTGGGGAATCGATCTGATTACATTAGCTAGACTAGCTGAGCCTTGGCCATGTATTTGAAGAAACGTATAGATACAGTTTTGTGTAAAGCATATAGTTCAATTATCAGCAGTAGAAAATGATTTTGTATGTAGCAATATTGTTGTAATTATTACAATTAATTAGTTAAATATTACAGTTAGTTAATTAAGCAAATTACAATATATTAAAAAATAATCTAATTTACCATTCTGTTTATAGTTTTTAAGATAATTGCAACATATCAATAAATATAACAATAAAAATATATTGTAATCGTTTTAATAAATTATTATAATTTGGACCACTATAATAATTTTATTAATTACACTTTTATCACTAAGTATATAGTAATACATGTGTTTTTTACTCACCATTAACCACTAAAATTTAACCATGTATAGTTTAGAAATTGTACAATTCACTTTTGACTAATATAGATAAAAATCAATAATAAAAAGCATTCAGAAACTGAAATCTGCTCTTTTTGAACATATAACTTCTTGATAAAAATTTTATAAAATACAAATTACTGTTCTTATAATTATTTTAAAATTTTCAATATTATATTGCAAAAGTTTCAAATTTAAAACAGATTTATTAAATTACGAAATGTTATATGTTATAATTATTAATATTATTAATAAATTAATTATTAATTTTACCATAGAAATCCTATAAAATAAATTATTAAAAATATAAACTACTATTTGTAAAATAACCCCACTCCTGCTCGAAAAAGATAAAATAAACAATTATTTATTTATACTTAAATACGAATAATTAAAGCATTGTAAAAAAATATTATTGTCATTTTAAACCTCTCTAAAATCTTCCGCCAAATATAGAAATCTTCAATACGTTTAGTAATATTTCGATTATAAGACATAAATTTAGAATTATTTTCGTATTATGACTGAGCCTCTTCCGCAGGCCCTTATGTAGCAGTGCATTCAAACGCGTTTCTTTCCTGATTGTCAATCAAAAGAACTAAACTCGTTTACTAAAGTAGCGCAGTAATTTTTTACAGTGAGGCACTATACGGCCATATATATATATATATATGGCCAATCTCAAGTTGGACAGCACTGTCTATTTACAATAGATGGATTGTGTAATGGGAAACCTCTTCTGACATTAAAAATGTTTAAAGAAAACTTCTTACTTTTCGGAACAAGTTTTATCATGTCCCGATTTTAAACGTTCTTAGTAATAAAATTGCTCAATTGAAATACATTTGCAATTATGTGTGAATATGGTCAAAACTTCATAGTATTGAAATTTGCTTTGCTTTTAATAAAAAAATAATATAAATCAAGCAAGATATGTAACTAAATATAAAAAAATAAAAAATTATTGGAAATATTTCACAACGTGTCTTTTGATAAGTTTTGTTTATTTAACAAACAAGCAGTCTTTGATTTTAAAACACAGAAAGTAGATTAGACGCTATATATTTAAAATTATTATATTCTTTGAATCTGCTTTATTATATAATAGATATCTTTCTTAAGCATACGATTAACGAATCATTTATAATGTTGAAAGGAATCGATAAAATATGTAATTGGTAAAACATTTCATAGCCAAGTAATTCCTTTCGACCTGCTATACTCATTCAACTGAGTATAGTTTATGAAGCGCGCCTCTGGTTTGTTGCCTTGAAATTGATTTGTTTTGATTTCAATTTATAATTATACGCTTAACATTTTAAATACTGTTACCTGTCTATTTTTATATGCAACCGGAATTGCGTTTTTTAAATATTTATATTTTTTATAAACTAACTGTATAAAAATAGTGCTTAGTGTAGGATACTTACTAAATTCAATTAATCTCAACTTATAAAACTAATTAAATAATATATTTATGGACTTTGGACACAGTATTCGACAGGTAAATCCATCTACACACCAGTTTCGCAGTATTTGCTCTTCATCAGTACAGAGAAGGAATCGAACATGCAACCCAGCGATCTGTGAGCGAATTCACCTACCACTAGGCCACATCCTCGCCTGTCAACTTCCGTGTCTAACTAGCATGTTCGATTCCTACTCTGTACTGATGAGGGGCAAACACCCCGAAACCGGTCTGTAGATGTATGTACCTGTCGATTAATGTGTCTATCAAAATTCATCAATACATTATCGTAGCGCCGCATGGAGAATTCTACTTGCTTAATTAAATAATAGTTTAGTTAAATAGTGTAAATTTCTTAAATATTCAATTTGGTATATTTAACTAAATTGATTATTATATATATTAATTATACTAGTTATAATAAATAATATTATATATGCGAATGAGATGTTTGTATTGACGATTTATTTTATCAATTTTATCTTAGATATAAAAATGGTTCGTAAATTAAATGTTTGAGAAACACAGATAACCTATCATTTTAAACTATAATTAAATATATATATACATAAATATCTTTAAACAGTGACTCAAAGTTCTACAAAGTACAAGGACTTAGACATTTATTAAAGAAGACAAGAAATATACCATTAGATTTTTAATCCTCAAACTATTCTAAGTTCTAAAATGTCACTTTCCAATAAGACAATCACTTCGTTAGATGTAAATTTAGCTAACTATCGAATCGCTATCCAAATAATCGGTATATAAACACACCCAACCCCATTCCACGAATCCACGAATCATTTCTGCAATATAGTACAATTATCATTAGAAAATATCCATTTTCTCAAAATTTATATCATATCAGGACCGGATCCGCATTCGGATACAATTAACATCCAATTTTCAAAATATTACAACTCCGTATACATTTGGAATTTATAAATTGGGTTTATATAATAATAGATAACTAATAATCAATAACTAACTCAATCAATAAACCCGGCTATCTTAATTTTTAGAGAGCAAAAAAATTTTGAACACCAGACTGTTTTTAGTTAAAAATACCGCAAGAAAATTTCCGATAGTTTTTGAGAAAAATGTATGCATAACTTACCTTAAATTCCTATTGTAGAAAATTGATGTGTGGGTTTATAAAAAAAACGATCAGAGTGTTTTAAAATTTAATTCAGCAGTAGTGACGCACAAATATATTTAAACGTTGTAATTCTCAGTCAGACCTTTTGAAGAATTATTTCAACTCTCCGTATCATATATGTAGATAGATATTAATATTGATAGAAATTATCAACAATGGCAAAGGCTGCGATGGTAGCAAGCGTAAAAAATTAGTCTGGTTCTTCTAAAAAAAAAATCAAGCGGTTAAATTCGTCAAAAGTAAACACTGAATACAGGCATATATCTTTTTCTACCAATATTTCTCCCCAAAAACCACTTTTTTGAAACTTAACTATATGTAACCAACCACATCGTTGTGAATCTTGGCGATGGTGTTTCTGTTTGTTGAGTTGACTGAGCAGCTAATATAAATTAGCGTCACCATGGCAACGAAACAAGTAAATAATATAACCTTTCAGATTGCAATAAATGTTCAGTGTGGTGGTGCCCGCGTTCCGCATTTTGGTGAACAATATACACCCTAAAAGCCCTTGTGTTGTGTTCACTTCCCTTTCAAAGTCTTAGCAAGTTTATACGTGACAAAACTCTTTTTTTTTCTTCGTCAAAGTTGAGCTAATTTCATCGCCGAAATGACTGCTGTGTGTCTCCCTTCTCTGTCTCTTAAGGGAGGGCGCGGAGGCAGACAATAGCAACAATGTTCGGCGAGAAAATACAATTGTAGGTTTATATAACTTTTTTATTACCGAGAAAAGCGTGTGGTATCAAATCAATGTTATTCAAAAATATAACAGAATCAATGGGGACATATTCCACAAATATGGGCGACATTGTTTCCCAAATGTCATAAAATCCATCACAGCTTCGCAGATAATGTTGTATTAAACATATGCGTATAGAAATTATAAAATTATTCTAATACTAAAACTAACTTGACTATATTAATAGATCAATATTTTATAATATATAATGTTCAACAGCAATCAAAATTTTGGCACCATTTTATTTATCGTTAAATATTTATTATACATCAATAGGCCACTCTATGTCATCCATTTATATTATTAAAATATACTGTGTGTGCGTTATTTTTTGTATCTGTCAAATATCTATCAATTTATTATCAAGTATCAAAACAAATCTATCAAATGTTTAATAATTCCTGATGTTTTGGAGGGTATACAGCTTGTTTTGCGAATTCAATTTTGTTTTGTCTAAAATAAAACTTTATAGAGCAATATACTCAATAAACGCCATTAAACTATTCTTGAAACATCTAAATAAAATACATATTACTACCCAGTCCTTTAAATACATACTACTTAATTAATACTTTGGACAATCATTTACATTATTTTTACAAAAACTGTTTTTGATAAACATCCATTACATAACGTATAGTGAAATAATTATTTTGTATCCAGTTCGACGAAACTTATTCTGAATCACTCTTTAAAACCGGGCATCAAAAAAAAGATTTTTTCTAAATTTTGTCTATTATGTCAAGACATACAATTATTCTAATTCTACTTTTTGTGATATGGCACTACTGAAATAGATTTAAATAATTATTTTACAATACAACACCATGAAGGTGTGGATCGTGAATTTAAAAAAAATAATGGGATGAAAATTGGGATTTTTAACCTAGATATTTCAATTTTTAATGTGACAAGAAATCTGCCTTCAACATATATTTATGGTTGAAAGGAGGAACATTTGGAGGAAAACCGGAGGAATAAACAACTAGTTTTCAAAGTCGGCATTAATTCAGGTATCAAAAATTAACAAACAATTTTAATTTAAAGATTGTAATATTACTTAAAATTCGTTATAATTATTATAAATTGTATGTGTCAGAATTAATTTATATGAATACGTATTTTGACAATTTTTATCGACATTCTAAAATCCCTTCCATTTGTCTTTATTAATTAATTTGATTATACTAAAATCTATTTTTTTTATTTTAGATAATTTTGCATTGACGACCTTGAAAAATAAGTTAAATTTCCTTAAGATTTTTCCTTCAGTTTTTTCTCCGGATTTAAGTTATGTACAACCCATAATTATTATTATTCGTATATAATAACTTATACGATGAAACAAATGAAACGTAGAAAAATATCTGACAAATTTAACGATAATATCTTAGCTAAGCACGCCACTTTAGTAATAAAAACCATGATTTTTACCAACATGATGTATTAAGCAAATATAAAAAAGTTGTGATCGGCATAATACGTGTGGTGTGATCTAAGATAGTCGGAAGATTGTTACATTATAAGTAAATTTAATACTGTAAATCCTAATAGCTTAAACATCAGACTTGGACAACTTGCCGCTTTTTTGCTAATTGTTGTTTTTTATCTTTTTGTATAAATTCTGTATATTAATAACTTTATTTGATTCATTTTCAGTTTTATTCATTAATAATTTAGTATAATTAAAAAATGTAATTATATATATATTATAATTATTAATTTTACATTGTAAATGACTTTTATATACTTGAAAACGATAAACAATTGACGAAAAATTCTATCACTCAACAATTTTATTTTTAACTTTATTTATTATTAATAAGAAGAAAAACCATTTCATATATATTTTATAATTTATATCTGTTACAATCGTTCTATATTCAGTGTTAGCGACAGAGCACGAGTTTGGACAGTTCGCGAACAAGCCAAACGGAATATAGGAATCCATGATCTATCCGAGGGTTCATGAACCGGCCCGGCTGAACGGATCAAGAATAATCTCACCTTTTGAATAAAAATGATTAATATTGGTAGCCATAAGTTACCGATCTATTTATTAATGCCCAGTTGCTGTTAATGGTGTTGAATTATTCAATCATTTTAACGTTTCTTTATAACATAATCCTTTACCCGCGTCAAATTCATCAACTAGAATTAACGCGAATCATAATAAGCACGAACTGGATTAACCGCGTAAATTATTGTGCCTGAACAAGCGCGTCATTGAATTAGCGCGAACTGAACAAGAGCGTAACAAGATAACGATAAAACTGGAATAACCGCTAATTCAGGCACTAAACATTTTCTTTCGCGGTAGATCTTTACACGCTTATTCCAGTGGTTGCAATGTTCGTTCATATTCCGATTCGCGCTTATTCCAATGCTCGGATTTACGCTCTAATTCCAGTTCGCGTTTATTCAGTGACGCGCTTATTCCAGACGGTATATTTCTGGAATGTTTTTATGCCATATTTCGAGATGGGATTTTTACTATGATGCTCTTATGGTAGTTCAGTGACGCGCATATTCAGTCTACCCACCTAAACATGTATAATTTTTGTTTAATATAATTTTACTTTCAATTGTGCCTTAGATAATAGACTGGTAACTTATGCCCAAACTTGCATGTTAACTAAAAACAAACTTTCCAACCTGCATTTAATATATTATAGACGGCGTAATTATACTCAATCAAAATATACTAACAATATAAGTGATTGCAAAATAATAATAATCTTTGCAAAATATTGAACATAACTATCGCATAACAATAATTGAATAGCTCATATTATTATCTCATATATATATATATAAGATCACATTATCAATCCCCAAACTGTTGGAACATATCACAAATAATTAAATGCACTTAATAGGGCTAATATATGAATCATGAAAATGTAACGATAAAGTAATACAAACATTTTTAAATCACGTATTTTAAGAAAATGTATGTAAGTATTTCCAATATTAATAACACGTGTGCATAGAAATGATTCAATATAGCCCTAAATATTAGCTTTAAAACAAAAATTTAACGTAAATATTTTTATCAAGCATTCTAGGTCTTTCTTGCCAGCTTATAAATCATAATGGGGTTTTGCCCTTATCTTGTTGAAAGAAGATATTGTGCTGTCTCAAAATTTGAGGCCACAAAATGTCTGTAACATTTCTAGATAAGAAACACCAGTCCCATGACTTTAAAAAAATGGTCCAATGATACCGCTCGATGACATTGCACGCCACACCATTACAACTGAAAGATTGACCTCCTGTTGAATTACAATGTGTGGATTATCTTCTCTCCAGTAGATACAATTGTGGCGATTTATATGACCATTCAATTTGAACTGGGCCTCATCAGACCAAAGAATTCTGTCCACAAATCCATCATCATAACCTGTCATGTCTAAATGTCTTCAGCAAACTCCACTCATAAATCATAATCGTCTTCATGAAGACTATGGATTAGCCTTGGAATGTATAGCTTGAGACCTAATTCGTAGAAACATTTCAATACAATAGCGTGGCTCACATTAATAAAATTATCCCCAGCAGCTGAAAGATTTTGAACAATTCGACGAGTAGATAGATGTACTTTTATCTGCTTCAAATTCAGCTTGAACAGCAGTTCGAAAATCTGTATCTTTAGTGATGCTAAGTCTGTCACTGCGTTTTGCATTCATCATTGAGCAAGTATCTTCAAACTTCCTAATAATTTTTCTAACTTTTCTTGTCTAGTGGAGGGTCTTTGTGAAATTGATTTGTAACATTCTTGCAGCTTAACTTTATGAGTTTAATAAAACCTTTTACGCGTTGAATTCTGACTTCTTTTGGAAGCTTGTGCATATTGAACATAAATGCATAAATGAACATACTACAAAATATATCTAATTATAACCACAGAAATCCAAGTCTAAATATAACTACAGAAATCCATGTCTAATTATAATCACAGATACAAAATGGAAAATCCAGGTCATACTGCAATCGATGTATAGATTTGATTTGGAAACATATGTTACCTTCTGAATAAATATTTAAAAAAATATGGTTTTACGTATCAATTATTAGGCTATTTTTACCATTGTCTATTTTAAAGGTATTAAGTTGTTGTTATACTGCAGGAATATCAAATCAATGCTGTTTTTAAAAATACATCCAAGATAGACCGTTCTGACATTTATCCCGTATATGTCGGACGAGTTTTAGATTTATTATAATTTGCTCCAACCGGTCTAGCATGCAACATTATTCATGTACAGTTATACAACCTTTAACGCAAATGCAATGGAAGAGTCAACTCCAGATTGAGCCATGCAGATTCAACCACGAATTCCACCGCAGATTAAAACTCATATTTAAGTAAAAATAAAAGTGTTAATTAAAATAAAAAACAACTGACAACTTAATCGCATTATTCAACTATGAATTCAACTAATAATTTAAAAGCAGATTCAACCACAGATTCAAACTAATAGTCTATCTTAGATTCATAAGGAAATTCAAGTGCTAATTCAAAAAAATGTAACTGATAATCTAACCATATATATTCAATGCAAAAATGCAACTGATAATCTAACCGTATATATTCAATTATAAATTCGTTTAAAAATCCGACTCACAATTCACCCACAGATTCAACCGCATATAAAAACTCAGATTAAATTGAAATGATAATTTAATACGGTTTAACACTAGGCCGATGGCTGAAAAGTCGATATCGACTTTTCGCTTAATAATTCTTTAAGCAATCATTATATCCAATTGCTACATTTAGCCACAAAAAGTTTCTTTGCAATTAGTGTCGTTAGCTACTATAATATGAAATTTTACCTATATATAGACGGAGAAGTCGATTTCGACTGCTTATGTTAAAAATGTCCCCTATGAGTTTCAATTCGTCCAATGTTAGTTGCCCAATTACCCAACTTGTCTCTGTCTAATTATCTGAACATTTATCTGTAAGTTTACTTGTCTGATTGGCTGTTGACGGACATCTCTAGCAGCATGGCAGCATTTATGGCAGGAATCACCCTCTTGAATTTTGTACAATCGATATTATGGTCCTTCAGTTTTTGCACAAATAATGGCGAGAGATCGATATAAAGAAATTCTTCGATATTTTCGGTTTGACGATAAAACCAGTAGAAAAGTAAGAATTGAAGACAAATTTACACCTATTCGTGAAGTGTTTGAACTATTTTCTGAAAACTGCCGTCAAAAAGTACCATTCCTGAGCATTCTTTGACTTTAGATGAACAAGTTCTCCCCCTAAAAACACGATGTCGTAAACATTATACCTTATTTGGGTGCTCAAGAGAAGGCAGGTAGAGGTAATTTATTTTTAGCAGAAGATGTTATTTCCAAAATTGCGCAGCCTATCATTGAAAAGGATTATAACATCACAATGGATAATTTTTTTACTTGCCTCATTGCAGCAATCAAGCTAAAAGAAAAGAGGACTACTGTAGTTGGTACAATTCGAAAAAAC
>JAUZND010005809.1:0-11033 GCA_034780555.1 Coelogynopora nodosa | reverse complement strand
TTCCATCTTCCACACTCCTCCTTTCATCTTCCACACTCCTCCTTTCATCTTCCACACTCTTCCTTACATCTTCCACACTCCTCCTTACATCTTCCACACTCCTCCTTCCATCTTCCACACTCCTCCTTTCATCTTCCACACTCCTCCTTTCATCTTCCACACTCTTCCTTACATCTTCCACAACTCTCCTTCCATCTTCCACACTCCTCCTTTCATCTTCCAAACTCCTCCTTCCATCTTCCACACTCCTCCTTCCATCTTCCATACTTCACACTTCCGTCTTCCACACTCTTCCTTACATCTTCCACACTCCTCCTTCCATCTTTGATTATTCACCTTTATACTTAACTCTCAACGCTTCACTTTAATGCAAATAATTCATTAATTTGTCATTAAACCTTATTTTTACAATTCTAACTGTATTTTATCTAATTTTAAGGAGTTTAAACCACTTCAATAAATATTGAACTATTTAAATTGGGGTATTTAGATATAATATGTAATACAAGTTTTATACTTTAAACTTTATATCTATTCATTAAATACATAAAGTGCTGATTGATATCCCAGCAATATTGAAACTTTGGGAATTTTGTTTTGTTGATATCTGTGCAAAATGTGTTCCAATTTTCTTTTTAGTTTAGACAGTAGATGATTTCTAGAGAAATATTAACTTAAATTTACATAATCCTCTTTTAAAGCAAGCTCTTGGACGTTAAACTTAACCTTGCTTTGTTGCATATAGGGGAGTTATTCTTTTTTCAATGGACATCATTTTATGTTTATAAACTATCTTTTGTAGTTAGTTGTATTTAATTTCTAATTTGGATAATCAGCTTTGTAGATTATATATATATTTAAAAGTTGTTTTATATACAAATAAATAATAAAGTGTTTTTCCTATAGATATGAAACAAAATAACATGATGTAGATGTTTTTTAGTACTCCGTCCATTTATGTTTATTTTGTCCTGAACATATTTCATCATCAGGTGAGTGAATTTGCACCGAAATGATCGTAACATTAAATTGATATATTATATATTGTATGTGTCCGTACTGTATAATGAATGTCACTGATACACAATTTGACTCTGTTGAAATATATTTTATATTTTCTTACGTATTGGTTCATGCAATATTAACTTGTTTTTTTGTTCTGAATGTCCTTTAGCGATATTATTTGGTTATACAAAACGTACAATTTAAACGATATTCAATAATTTTTTTGTTAAATTTGCATTTCATACAAAAAATAATTATCAACATTCTTCTGACCAATAACTTGTTTTTTAATTTAATTTTAAAGGGTAGGGTCTCTTGCAGTGAGGGCCCTTTTCTTTTTGTAAAATATTGTCTTACATATTTCCGATAGCTCATAAAACAAAATTTTCACCGAGGTTTCATCAAATTCATTTATTGTTTTGCGTAGGTGTTCGTGTGTGCATGTGTGATTTCCAATAATGTCGACGATCCACAATTTGATTCATCTGTATTTCGTGTTATATCTTCTTATATGTTTGACAAGATTCAAAATAATCTATCTAAAAATAATGGGAGTTCATTGACATAATTATATTTGACGATGTATGGCATATACAGTTTATGCAGTAAGCCAGGGGACAAATAATACTATTATTTACTGCAAGAGATGCAAAATATACTAAATTTTAAAAGCAGGATTTTTGTTTTCTATTTAGTCTGAATGATGAAACAAAGTAGAAAATTGTAGAGTGTAAATGAAATCGCATACATTCATACTATATAGGCTTAATCACAAAAAGATATTCCACAAACCTGTTTCTCTCGCTCTTGCTAAGTTGAATAAATTGTACGCTTTTTGTATAATACCGCGGTGAATTATTTTCCAATCGAAGCAATACAATATAGATATAGTCAAAAATGCGTATTTTAGCACACTTTTGCGGCCTGCCCATGTTTGAAATGGATTTTGAAATTATTAATTACTCTAATACGTAGGTAGGTTGCAAGGTGATTTCACATGTATTAGACGTCATCAGTCCCATACTACCGATATGAAATTCTTTATCTTTTTTATCATTTTAAATGTAGTTCAGATTAACTGGTTTTACAATTAGGCGAAAGATATTTTAATTTTAGAATGAATTTATATTAGAAAATAAATAAAAGTAAAAGTAAAAGTAATCCAAATTGAACATAATTTCTATCGTGCTTTCGAATAACAATACTTCAAAATCTCGGGTCAAGTTGTCTATTACAGTAATTGTACACAACCAACCAAAATGGTGGTCACAGTACCAAGAAGCTTAGTTCTGTTCATCTTATGCCTTTTCTCCCTCTTTGACACCAAACTGCCCATTGCTAATAATCTGTTCTGTCTTCTCTCTGCATCTTCCAGAAATCAGCTCGATATGGAGATCATCGTAGCTCGTCTGTATCCACAGCAATACTCCTATCTCATAAAGCGATGTATCTGGCGTACGTGTTCTTGTTCTACTCCGCTTATTTAGATAAGGACCATTTGATTAGGGTTTTTTATTTCAGTATATTATTATCGATCTGTCAGTCAACACTCGCTCTAACTCCCGTCAATTGTCCCTTCAGGTGACTATATCTGCTACATCCTCTGTTTGACGGAGCAGGAACGGGCCAATGGACAAGCCAAGTACAATCCACTCCTTCTCTATGAGCTCACAGGCGTGCCACCACCCAATGCCAGCGAAGACGAGCCTCCCATCTCGTGAGTATTTGGATGATACTCGCGCTTGACCTGGCTTTGATTGAAACAATTACTACAGGTGTCCGAACAATAACCAATGAAATTAAACATTTTCAATACAAATTCAAATTAGAATGAGAATTTTAATTTTAAACCATCTTCAGAGTGTTAAATTTCATCGTAAAAAATGTGATTTTATCGTATTCAAACAGATTCAAAACAATTTAGTTTTGCTTGGAATTTGTCATCCTGATATCTATTTTCTAAGTAAAAGTAACCAATCGCTCTCAACGACAAGGAGGGGACTATTTCATATAACTTAGCAGTTAGCAGTTTATGAATTTAGAAGATAGAATCTACTAAACAACTGTTCGGCTAAAGTGGGTTTCATATACCACTTCTAATTTAGAAGATTCTTAAAACAAGAGTGTCAAATAATCGGAAATATATTTAATTGACCAACGACAGCGTATATATCTTTCAGATAGTAGGATACAAGCAAGGGAAGAACAGTAGCTAGTTATGCACCATTGAGATCGCGGTCTAGTGGGCAGCTCTTGTTACCACTTGGTGCTAAACTTCCTAGGGAAGCATTTGGGCACTATGTCAGCTCCGTGTGGCGAGTAGTATAGGAAGAGTCGATTCTGACTCATTATGATTCTATTTTTAGCCATGACTCATAAATCTATTTATAAGTGAGTCACAATCGACTCTTCCTATACTACTGTGGCGTATATCTCTGCTCAGAAATACTGGCCTTTTGAATATAGTTTCAGTAATAAAGATACATTTGTTGACACTTAGTAAACCTACTTATAAAAACACCATATCGGAGTAATGTCAGTCAAAAATAATCTGCCCATTACTTCTTATAATAGGATTATAACATTATTTGGGTGTCTACCTTTTTTCTTATTTATAAAAACTTTCAGTAGTAAACGTATTATTGAACTACAAATTTAACGAAGAAGATGGCATTTTATTTATTTCATTCATTTAAAGATTCGTTGAGAAGTTGTTTTGTAAAAAAATACCAAACAAATATAATGAAGAAGTAAAATAACATGACAAATATGTACACATTTATATTTGAGAGTTAATGTATAATGAAAAAATTTAACGAGTTAAAAATGTTCGAGGAGTTCCTAATGTTTGTTATTGTCACCTTATAGACACACCATGCGCATCGCCAGTTATGTTCCTTATCGCCAGTTTCGCCTTATTTCCAGATTTGGCAGTATGGAGAGTCTGCCCCTTCTGGTTCGGGATCCAATCGATGTCTTTCTCACCTGGATACCTTCTGTGTGGCCCAGTAAAGGTGAGCTATGGTTCCAGTCACCTGGTGGATTCTGTTGAACGCCAGGAGACATTGAAGTGTGACATGGTGAAGTTGAAGTGTGACATGGTGAAGTGGAAGTGTGACATGGTGAAGTTGAAGTGTGACATGGTGAAATGGAAGTGTGACATGGTGAAGTTGAAGTGTGACATGGTGAAGTTGAAGTGTGACATGGTGAAGTTGAAGTGTTACATGGTGAAGTTGAAGTGTGACATGGTGAAGTTGAAGTGTGACATGGTGAAGTTGAAGTGTGACATGGTGAAGTTGAAATGTGACATGGTGAAGTTGAAGTGTGACATGGTGAAGTGGAAGTGTGACATGGTGAAGTTGAAATGTGACATGGTGAAGTTGAAGTGTGACATGGTGAAGTTGAAGTGTGACATGGTGAAGTTGAAGTGTGACATGATGAAGTTGAAGTGTGACATGGTGAAGTTAAATGCCATACCTAAACTACTATTTGACCGACTGTCCCTTTTATTTCTCTTAATCTCGAACATGTGGTGCGTATATCTCCAATGCATTCCGCTCCACTTCCTTCTACAGAGGCCTTTCAATTCTTGCTGGAAGCATGCTTCAATCTGGCCTATGTACGTGCTGTCATCTCACAAGCACTGGAAATACCTCCTTCAAGAGCACACAAGTGGAGGACTGAAGACGCCAAGGTATCACTTCTTTTCTCTTCATTTCTCTCTCTCTCATTCACTCTCTCCTCTCTCTCTCTCTCACTCACTTACTCATTCTCTCTCACTTGTGTATTCTTAAACTTTCCAGAACCTACCAGATACTCTGAATAGCCACATCTTGGTAGCCATCTCCTCTCTAACCACCTATTGGCACCGAATGGAAAGTGAACCCCGTCGTCGCTACCATCAAGAATTCACAGAAGGTTCCTCATCGACCTCTTCGCCACTCATGAAGACAATGAAGCAGCATCTGGTCGCCTTCCTAAGGATCGCAGCCGCCTGTCGATCGCGTTGGTATGATGAGCCACTGGTCACTGGTGATCCGGCTCTGGTGAGAATTTCTTTAATTATAACTTCCTTAAATTGTTCGTGATTTCCACCAAACTATCTCTCAATATCTCTCTCTCTTACTCCACAGACCGCCTACGTCGAGTTCGACCTTCTGTGCCGCCAATGTGGTCTGTCACCCCCCTCTGCTAGTGACCAATCAGTGGACCCCTCAGAGATTGTCGCCACATCGAGACTTCCCATCGCTGCCAACTTCTCCAACATGTTGCTCGTCTGGTTGACTCCTGTTCTCGTCTCTAATCAACTCCGCCCGTTGCTCAGTGTAAGTATCTCTCTACTATATATATATATCTATTTTTCATTTATATTGGTACAACAATCGACTAAATAACATGGTGGGGATAATTTGAAAAAAAAGCGGTGTCGCTCTCTTAATCAAGGAAGGTATTACATTTCTTCCCATCAGCCACACAAGTCTCAACACTGACCTTAAAATTCTGTGGCTCTCAGTATCTTTTGCACCCCCAAAGCCATCTACGCAAACTCACACATTTAGTCATATCTCGGAAATTGCACCTCTCTCTTGAACAGTGAATATCCCTCTTCTCCTGTCATGCTAGCTGGTGACTTTAATACCTTTGACAATTAATTAATTATAGAACATATCGCTTTCATTCTAATCGTCGAAAAACCCACAAGAGGTCCTAATTTTTAGGACAAGATTTAGCAGAGTGCTCTAAGCCACGAGAATATGAAAGTCACTAAATCCGCCGTTAAAACAATCGCCAACAATCGGGAGATCAAAGTTGCTCCTCTTTCAAGTACACCTCTTTCATCAACGAAAACCAACTCAACTTGCATGCTACAGAGAGGATCTCTCCACTTATTCATTAACTTTTACTTCCGCCACTCCTTTTCAGGACGAATGCGATCGTTCTACATTCCTCTCAATAGGTTACTCAATAAAAATAGTCCTTATCAAGAGAGTAACAACTACTTCTAGTGATCCACTCTTCGTCACGCCCTTTGTGAAAAATTTGCTTCGTGACAAGAACAATATTATGGAACGAAGCAAAGTGAAAGAAGCTTCTGTCATCTCTTCATACTTCAAAACCATGTGAGAAAGTGTAAAGCGGTAGACAGGAAAGAGTGCAGTAAAAAAATCGGAAAATGATGTAACGACCATGACTTCAATAAGCACTATACGCTAAAATCTCTACCGAAAATAATTACATTGCCCCCCTAGTCAAGATTACCGTTCCGCACAATAAGACCATCTAGAAGATAGAGAAGTTCACACAGCGCATAGCAAATTAAAGAGAACAACAACAGGCCCTGGTGTCATCTCGTCTTGGTTTTTGAATTTCGGAGCCAATTATCTTTGCAAGTCAATGCATCAACTCACCGATGAATCCTTGAGGCAGTCCAAAGTCTCTGACTAGTGGAAACGAGCTTTGATAACCCTACTACCAAAGAAACCAATCAGTCCCGCAGACTATCGACCAATTTCTCTCAGGTCGGTATTATCAAGAACAGCAGAAAGGCTAGTGGTGGTTCGTAAACTCATCAACCCTGCCATATTCTGTTAAACAAGAACTATGACGACCAATTCGCATTTCGACCTTTTGGAAGCACAACAGCTGCGTTCATCGGAATAACTACCATTGTCAAAAGCCCTATCGATTAAGGAATGTTCGTCTGAGTTATTGCCATAGACTTCTCGAAAGCATTTGACACAGTGCGACATTCAGAGCTAGTCTATAATTTCAGCGACCTAGGAGTCAGTGATTACTTGTTCAACTGGCTAATTAACAATTTGGCAGATCACAGCCATACGACTATTCACAAAAATCGGTTACATCCTCCAAAAAAAGATCAACTCTAGCGTTATTCAGGGGTTTTCGGACTGTTAGCCTCCTTTTTTGAACCCACAGCCTTCTTAGTAGCAGCTTCGGATTTAAAATCACACCACCGGAACAGAAAAACACAATAGTAAAGTATATAGACGACTCCTACCTTATCATCCCTCAAGATAGCATTGGAGAAATTAGCAACATCAAAGCCTGAGCAAAGAGATGCAATCTAGCCTTAAATGAAAATAAATTCAAAGAGATTATTTTTCACAGCCAGAAGCGACCAGCTTTACCAGACAAAATTGAAGGCATCCAACGAGTTAATGTACTTCATATTATCGCTGTGACGATGTCAGCCACTCAAATAGTGAATGAACACATCGACAACACAATCTCAAAAAGCAGAAGTTACTTGTGTGCATTACAAATCTTAGCAAACCATGGAATGAATACTTCCAACCTTCAGCATATCTTCAATCCCGTTGGTATCAGCAAACTTCTATACGCTTCCCCGAGGTGGTGGGGTTTTACTGTCGAGTTCTGAATGCACCTTCAATTCACCAATATAATTGGATAATTAGCATAAAAAATCTTTTGAGCTAAAATGATCATTGATTACTTTTATCCTTATACATGTTCTTATCAATTATAATTATACAGCACTTATTGACAAATAATTAGTTATTTTTCACGCTATCTATCGCATTCATTATATTTACACCGTATTTGTCACAAAAAAACAGATAACTAATCGTCTGATTTACAAAATTACAATCTACACAATAATGTACAATATTGATACAGAATATTTAATTATATAGTTTAAATTACACCACACTCTCCATCTAAATCAGCTTCCAAAAGCAACTTGTTATTCTGCTAAAATAAAATAAGAAATAGTAACAGCGACTTAATTCTAACTGCATTCTCAGTGTAACGGTCACTTTTGGATTGGTGCTCTGTAATGAATTGATGCAAGTTGAACACTCTTTTATCTGATGTGTGTGTGAACAACCCTGTCTATACAACGAGGTATTCCCTTCTCCATTTGATCTCCAGGAACTGCTAGAACTGGGCTCCGAGCTCCACCCACCACGTCTCATTCAACTACCCCACTGCTACGATGAATTGTTCAACCATCTTTACAACTACAAGTGTCCTGACTGTGAATATGAAATACCGGAGAACTATCTCTGTCTCCAATGTGCTCGGGTCATCTGCAACATTTGCAATCGTGAGCTGACTATGGTGAGTAGGTACCAGTCATCTGCAACATTTGCAATCGTGAGCTGACTATGGTGAGTAGGTACCAGTCATCTGCAACATTTGCAATCGAAATGTTTCTTTAACTGTTACTTTTATTGTATTAGTTTGGAAATTAAATATGCCGTAAGACAGTTAATAATTACAGGGTTCGATAAAAAGTAAGTAATATAAATTACGTCAATAACTTAGGCAGAAGGGGAATTAATCACAAACATTTCAAATATAGTCCTGTTTTTCTGTCGAGGCCATTAATGTTTCACATATTTAAATATTTTTATTTTTTTGATAAATGAAGTAATAATATTGATATGTGTAAAATCCATGGAATTGTGAACAACAGGTCAATAAATACCACATAATCAGTTTTATATAATAACACAATTGATATTAAAAAAGGGGAAAAACACATAGCATTATTGGATAATCAAAATGATTATAGATTATTGAATGCGATTATAGATTTTTGAATGCGATTATAGATTAGTGAAGGCGATTATAGATTATTGAATGCGATTATAGATTAGTGAATGCGACTATAGATTATTGAATGCGATTATAGATTACTGAATACGATTATAGATTATTGAATGCGATTATAGATTATTGAATGCGATTATAGATTATTGAATGCGATTATAGATTAGTGAAGGCGATTATAGATTAGTGAAGGCGATTATAGATTAGTGAATGCGACTATAGATTATTGAATGCGATTATAGATTATTGAATGCGATTATAGATTACTGAATACGATTATAGATTATTGAATGCGATTATTGATTAATTAAATGGATTTTTGATTAATTAAATGGATTTTTGATTAATTAAATGGATTTTTGATTAATTAAATGGATTTTTGATCAATGAAATTGATTTTTGAATAATGAAATTGATTTTTGATTAATTAAATTGATTTTTGAATAATTAAATTGATTTTTGATTATTGATATTGATTATTAGTTATTGCAATTGATTGTTAATTTGTTATTAATTATTTCAATTGATTGTTGATTAATTTAATTTACTATTGATTTTATGAAATTGATCGATGATTAATTTAATTGACAATTGATTAATAAAATTGATTATTGATTTGTAAAATGTTTTGCGAAGAAGAGGAGGCAAGGGGGACTTCTATGAGGAAGGATAAGCATCTCAATTTATCACTTTCAAAATATGTAAAGAAAGAATATAGTTCTATCCAGTATTGAATAATTATTTACATATTTAGTTTTTATTGTGATAATTATAAGCTTTTGTTCGTCAAAATCTCATCAAAGGTTTGAAATTGGACGAGAAGATATAAAATACAATACAATACAATACAATACAATTCAAAACATAAATATAAATATAATCATCTGTCTGTCCCTCCCTCTGTGTGTCAGCATTCCAGCGAGTGCGGAAGTGGAGAGGGCATTATGCTGGAAGTAAACACATCAAATATCAGATTGGCGTTGGGAACCAAATCCGTCAAATGGGGCTCCGTCTATCTGGACAGTTATGGTGAAGAGGACATAAAACTCAAGTAAGACAAAGACCTCGCTTATCCCACTTAAACCGGTCTAACAACCGTTTTAAAATTTAATTACAATCAATGTTTGTACTGTGTTTTGTTTTTTTATGAATTAGTAATCAACAATATTTTAAACAGCGGAAATCAATGAATTGATTATTTGAACCTACAATTATTATTTTAGATAATGATATTATGTAAGTTGTGATGCTATTTCCGACTCGAAGTAATTTTTAATGATGGCTAATTTGTTACCTATTGTAGCTAACTATTGTGATTGAATTAGCGTAGGATAAACATCATTGGTAAAAAGATCTACAAACTGACAATGTGTATATATATATATAACAGTATTTCCTACACACATGTTTAAAAAAATTCCTCCATTTTTAAGTGAGCAATGAGCAAAAACAATTTTTTTTAATTAAACATTTCTATAAATAAAAATGTACACAAAAAGCCATATTAAAGTTATATTATTATTTACAGTCTGAAAAAATATTATTATTATTTTACCTATTAGAAGAAAAAGATTATTACATATTTGAAAAATACTGGCGTTTAGGTTGGGGTGAAACAAAAGTTAGAAAGTTAAAAACTTGTTTTACATTGGCTATTTATTATTATACGACTGTTCTCAAGTTATATTTTAATTTTAAAAAACGTGTTAGCTTCACCAACTTGTAAATACTGCCTATTATATAGTATCATTTCTTACAAAACTTTCTTACATATTTTTAAGTGGATTCTAATTGCTCGTATTGATTAGCGTACTAATTTCCTTTGACTAGAATGGGTAAAAATAGAAAATATTGAACTATGGGGTCGAGAAATTTGTTATTCAAAAACTAAACTATTTAAAGCAACACTTTAATGAAAATGCCATACATCAGTTTTACAATAAATTTTGATATCTCAAAGGCATTTTAAAACATTTTATACGCCATTTAGCTGTTTTCTTTATTATGTGTTTGCATATTTGACTATTTGTAGGAGTTTATAAATATTATCTATTTTCCTGATTCTGTTATTATTATTTGAGTTTTAATTCCATTATAATATATAGACATGTTACGCCTCCTCACTGTAGAAAACATATAGATTATTTTTATTATGAATTAATATAATTTTGGTATTTAAATAATATCGTAGAACTAGATGTTTATTGATTACCTCCTCTCTACTCTCTAGACTTCATATTGATAGATAGATGTACAGGTTGTGTTGGGATGTCACATCTTCTGGATTACCTCCTCTCTACTCTCTAGACTTCATAGTGATAGATAGATGTACAGGTTGTGTTGGGATGTCAAATCTTCTGGATTACCTCCTCTCTACTCTCTAGACTTCATAGTGATAGATAGATGTACAGGTTGTGTTGGGATGTCAA
>JAUZND010005808.1:0-11033 GCA_034780555.1 Coelogynopora nodosa | reverse complement strand
TGAATATGAAACTGAATGCAAGTAGATGTTCAGTTTATGTTCCTTATGGTCTGTCATATTACGCTTAGATTAAGGAACGGATGAGTGATCATTTTGGTTAAAGTATCGCAACGTTGAGACTGTTGCACATTACAAATAATAAGATTTTCCTGGAATTGAAGTTATATAGCTCACTCAATAAAATTGACAATAGTTTCACGTGTTTTATAACTCGTGGATGCTATAAACTCCATATTATAACATTAATATATACTATTAGAAACCGTGAAAACTTTGTTTAATGTAATTATTAAACATTTTGAGATAGGCAAATAATACATTGAAATTTAGCAACTTAACCTCCTGGTAAAGGCGTTATTAATTATTTAATGAATATAATCTTGTGTAATGTAGCCTCATTGGGACGAAAGAGTTTGAAGAAAAAATACGTTAGCCGATTTATTGAATAGACAGATTTCTTCCATTTTTAATAGAGATGAAAATGTTCTCAATTTGTGACAATATGCCATAACTCAACTATTAAAAGAAATATTATCACGATATTAAAATAATGTTAACTTTTAAATATTAAATCACCAATAATTTTTATTAATAGATTATTGATAAATTATTTCATTTTCATTATTTCAAAGTTTAAATTTCAATTAGTTTCTAAACAATACTATACAATGAATATGTCAATAAGTACAATATGTCAATAAGTATTAGTAACAGATACTATTCTTAATAGATTTTTTGTAAAATAAACAATGTTATAATATTTATTAATATTACTCACACTAATTATGGAATTAATCGTAGGGGAGGGCCTTTTCAATTGCAAAATATACAAGAAAAACAGCAGAATAAAATTGCCATCCTTCAAGAAGCCATCGAATATGTGATGTGGCCGTCCAACGATATTTACCAGATTAAATTTTACTATGTAATAAATACATTTTGAAATTTCTGTATTATTTCGAAATAATGGGAACAGAAATTCAATATAAAGGAAGATTACATTATTTGGAAATTATAGTGATTCGATGAGGTCACAAAATACAGTTTCTTATATTTCGTCTCTTTCTATCCTACGAGATAACATAGCCATTTAGATCGCTGGAGTTTGAATGTAAAAGTAACCAGTTCGATATCCAACAGTCCCCTTATATCTCCGTTTTTATTCGCATTATCCAATATTTACATTATCCGAAAAATACAGAAACAAATATACATCATTTTAACTTCAATGCTGTATTGGATTAGATAATCAATAAACTAAATTTACAAATGACATCAAATGTAATTCAGTCTGTTCATTAATTGGTGATGTTTAGTAATATAAGTTTTGCACAGTAGGGCCTACATTGTACATTCTTAACCAGCTAAATACGATTGGTTTTGATTATTTAAAAGCAAAGATATCAAATATGATGTTATAAAGATAATAGTTTATTATTTAAACCCATGAAGTATAAATATTGATACATAATTAAATCACATTTTAATTTTTATTTTAGTATTTTGTTTTTTATAGAATTGTAGAATTTTCACAACTTCAAAACACTATTCTGTATAAAATATATTCAACAATTAATTTCAAACATGTAGACAATTGGTTAAGTGAAAACAATAACATCTAAATTGAGAGTATTTGACGCAAATAATTCCATTATATTTTAAGTGTCAAATTAAACTTTAATAAAAAAGTTCAAATAAATATTAAACATTTTAATATAAGCTAAAACATGTAGTCATACATGAGTTAGTTATGGAAATATAATAATTTATATCAAAAAAAGTAAAATTAGTTTTATTGGCAGAGTACAAAAACAAATTTAAAAGTATTTTATACTAATTGTTTCATGATATATTATTATATATATATATTATATACATATTCCAATAAACGGGTGACTGCTTCTATTGAATATGTATATTGTGTTGTTGCAAACTCTGACAGTATATATAATTAATTAGATGTTGTCTAGAATATTTATGCCTTGATGAACATACAATAGCTGATCTACACCCCCTTGTTTTATGTATTGTATGTCAGCGAGGTTCAAGTAACTCAACATAACTTTAATGTACATTGTATACTAAGTAACTTGAAAAATTTATTTAATATAGCTGATAAAAAGTTCTACACTTCTGAAATGTTTATTTTCAAATGGTATTTACATTTTTAATAAGTATTCTATATATCTATTGAAGAATTAATATAGCATGTAAATGTTTTGTTATTAGTCCATGATATTTAAATTTATGTGTGCGAGATTAAATACTTACAAGTGCATGAAGTAATATAATTAAAATAACACCTTTATAATTTTCGTATAATATTCTTTGTAAAATTAATATCAAAAAAGTTTTTTTTGACGGAAATATGAACAAGGCACCTCCAACCATAAATAAATATCTACAAAATATTACGCAGCTGAGGTTCTTTATCTGGTTTAAATCTGGTTTAAATCTGGTTTAAATGTGACATATAGCCTATGTGAGTAATTTGTGTAAAACATATTCAGAAACAAACACGTTTTAATAGAACTGTTTTTAAAATGCCAGGCATTACTGTATTAATAAAAACTCATTGCAAAAGCTCATTAAATTGATGTTAATATAGTGTAATAGTGTATAAATATTTAAAATTTATATTTATGTATTTATATATTTAAAAGTTACATTAAATAATATAAATATTTCAGCAATACATTTTACTTTAAGGTAAATAAATTTTTTTAAATTAAATTAGGAATAAATTTTATTTTAAAATATAATACGTAAGTATTAATGCCCGCATATTTTGTTTACATTAATTGATAGAGCAGAATTAGCTGTCTGATCACAAAACTGAATTATTATTGAGTCAACATAATAAGTTAAGTATGACCGCTGTATTACTCATTTAACCAGTAAACATAAATAATTATAATAACAAATGATTATAGAAGATCGTGTAAATTATTAGTATACAGCATTTTCTTTTGATAAAAGTTCATTACTAAATATAAAAAATAAGTTTTAAGTATAACTTTAATTAAATTAGAACATAGCGCGTATTTAGCCTACTGATCACAATTTAATGATCATAAAAGTTAGATTGTTGTTAGCAATGTTCTGTCTTTGTATTTTGGAAGTAAAACTCTTCCAGGATTAATTTTTAATGATGTATTATGTATACTTTAAACATTACTAATTATTATATTTTCTTGGTATATGAGCTATGCTCTCTCCAGACTTTACAGTTCAATTCGGATCAGGGTCGTACCAAATCGTGATTCGGGCAACGAACCTGTTCTGCAGTTACCACGACAATAAGGACTACAAATATAACGTACTATTTAAGATTTATCAAATACGATACAGGCAGGCAAAGCCAGCGGTGCCTTTATTCCAGACCGACCATTCGAGAGAGGAGGAAGTGGAATCTGACGATCAGTGTACAATGCTAGAGACTAAAGATGATGATGAATCTCCTTCAAAGAAACAAAATCAGTGGTTATGTAAAAAAATTGTAAAACATTTTGACTATGTATACATATGTATACATCTATTGAATTTGCCTTTAATTTAAATGAATATAACATACTGATAATGATATATAATTATAAATAATTCGTCGTTTTGAACATATGTAATTTATTATTTTCATAAATAAAATAATTTTTTTAAATTTTAGATGGTCTCTTACGTTTTGTCTCTTTCGTTTTATATTGTCTTAGTTAATTTCGATTGAGCATATAAGTAAACTTATACCAAATGATAAAAACATAAAACAAATTCCCTTAATTTGAATAATTGAATAATTAATGAGATAGAATGCCATTTATAATTAAAATTATTTCAAAATCATACAGTAGTAGACAGAGTAGGAAAGTAAGCACAAATCACTGCTCATCATTATCATCATCATAGGAGTTGTTTCTTTTGTTGTAATCTTAGACTGACAAAAGCTTCAATTAATTTAGTCCCTCGTCCCTCCGTCACTCCAAGGAGGTGTGATAATGCTTTGCTGGGATGCTCTGATTGTACCGCTTGTTTCAAATATGGCTGAAGTTTCCATAAAACAGTGCTGTTCTCTCCCCACACGTTAATATAGCCATGTCCTTCAAACATGATGTCAGTAAAGTGTTCTCTGCTCCGTCTATCCGTTGTCTTTGTAAACATTCTACATATTAGTCTAAGTCGATCATTCATTTCAACATTGTCAATACACAACTCTCGTCTCAATGCATAGCCCTGTTCATCGCTGTCCATATTTTATCGTGTGTATTGTTCCAAACTGTTTGTCACGTCCGCAGCATCCTCATTTTCAAAGTCTCTGAAATAAATCCAAAGTTTTAAATATAAAAGACAAGTATGTAGTTAAAGAATATTGGTTTATCATTATCAGTATGTTATATTCATTTAGACTAAAGGTTATAGATCGCGTTAAGCATCTTGCCAGTGTTTGCTCTTTTTTTTGCCAGTATAAAATTGGTTCAAGTTTCCAATTGCACCCTGTTGTAAAGTGTGGCTCACGTCCGCAGCATTGATAATAATTTTAGACATCTCACTAACACGACAATTAAAGTTTTTAAAATAAAATGTAAAGTCCTGAGAGAGATCGCTTGAAAATACGACCGTTCACATCAAGAGCTTGGAGCAGAATGAATTTAAGCTGCGAAAGCTTATTTATATATACTTTTTCAAAACAATTTTTTTTTGGGTATGAGTCATGATCTATTTTTAGACATGTGTCATAAATCTATTTATAAGTGAGTTCGAATCGACTCTTCTTATACTACTAACATTAACTTCTGTTTACTGAGGGAGGGGGTCCATTGGATCATTTTTGAATTTTGAAGTGCTCGCGAGTTTTATACTATAAGTTGTATTGACTAATGACTTAAATGTAAATTCATATATCTTTTTGAAGATTTTTGTGAAAGTATGAGATTCATATCACATATTATGCCCCTCACAGCCCCCCATATTTGAACTGTCTACATAGTCTGTCGAGGTTGTACTGGCTTCCTTATATATGCATTACTAAATCTTTATATTCTAAATAACTTTGGAATTTTCAATTTGTCGAAGTAACTGAAGAGGAAATATTGACCTAACAACTTAGCCAGAGACATTATGTTATGCTGATTATTGTAACTAGGTGTAGTTGAATTTATGAAATAAAGTATATAACTAAATATTCTCAAATTTAAATAGCTCAAAATGAATGCTTTTATTTTCTATTTTAATAATATTATGTTGTATCCTACTCGTAACTATTGTTAGTAGTTTATTTACATGAAAATGTATTATTTAATGTAAGTATTACATTTCATATTTTTATGTGACGTTGCCCGAAACAGAATTATATAGTGTATCATACTAAAAACTCAAGGCAACACAAAAAAATCTCACTTTTTCTACCCCAGTGAAAATCATTAATTAAGATAAGATACTTTTTTATGATCTAAATTATTGATTAAGTAATATTCAATGAATTATTATCACATAATTCAAATCGCAACATCGTTTTTGGTTTTCTTTAACATGCATTACATTTTCCATTAATATTATGTTTTAATGTTAAATAAGCCAGACCTGAAGCAATTAATATATAATATAATTAATTAATATATAATTATGTAATATTAATATATTTAATTAATATTTTAATACCAGCATAATGTTACTTTGGATTCACAGAGCATATACATATAAATATGAGTTTCCAGGATAGAAATCTACACTGAAATGCTTAAATTAAAAATACATTACATCTTTGAGCCAATAAAAAACAGATTTATAAAGAGTTTTATGGTATAATTGCGTGCGTGTATTGTAATTCATCAACCAATAGTGAGCAGAAACTAAGCGTCATTATCTTATGATCCAGTATAACATATTTGACGACTCCCTCAGGGTTTGGCTATTTGTCTTTTGTCAGTGACAGACATACGGCGTTGTAAAGGTTAGTATTACTCTTTATTTACATTAGACTGATATAAAAAATATATAAATATATTTATATATATTATGTTAAATATATTTTTTAATTTGTTTAATATCTATTTAAATAGGATAATGATATCGAATCATAAATATAATGTTTATAATTGTAAAATACATATAATTTAAAAATGAAATTATTATTTTATAATTCAAATCACTATTGAATGATATTTTATAATTTAAAACTATGCATTTTATTATTCGTTATATTTTTTGTTATTTTATATACCTAGTTAAGATATAATCAGTGATATGATTTGTTTTCTTTTAACATGTGTATACAGTCAGATCAAAAATAGTTAAAAATGCATTTTTATGTTTTCATTTATTTGTTAATATTTTAAAAATTATTTCCAAAAGATAACAAAACGCTGCTTACATAAATTGATTTAAATTGTAATAAATGATTTAGTTAAATACAATCTTTCAGTATGCAAGTATATAGGCCTATACTTTATTTAAGATCTTTTGGAATAAGACGTTTCAAATTGATCTGTTTTGAAACAGAGTTGTTCTCAATATCTAATAATTCTGAACAATTCTGAACAATATGCTTAAGCACTCATACAAGCTTTTTAAAGTTCACTTAAAACAAGAAAACTCTAGGGGATGTTGTCTTTAACAAAAGAGGACACAAAAGAGATACTCATTGCTATATGAAGAGAACAACCCAGGAATTGTGGATGTTTTAAAATGGCAGAATATGACCATCATAACGGTCGATACAGAGGTGCAGTCTGCCAGGATTACAATACCAAAATGCGACTTGATCGAGCGGTTTTACCTCAATTAGTTCACCATTTTAAAAATGATGATTCGCACGTTATGAGCCAAGCGGCTTTAACTGTCACGTTTCCTGTTGATAAACTCAATTTATTAGACAAGAAAGATGACAAGATGAAGGAGGTTATTACTATTTGCATGAAGTTTCCATTCAGGGATAGTGTACAGTTTATGTGTCACTCACTGGATAATCTTGTCAGGAATATTGCACCAACTGATCTTATGCAAAGTCATCGAGCGATTCCTTCTTCTGCTCCTAATTCCTTTTAATTCCTTCTAATTTCTTTTAAGCGTTTTTGACGACCTAAAGAAGCAGCAATGTTCAGATGATTGTGGTATAATATTATTAAATATTTCTTAATGTAACTAATACACAAAACAAATATTTTAATTTAAATTGCAGGGAGGTCTAAATTTTATTATTGATGTAGTTCCTAAAAATTAACCTTTTTTTTAAATGGGCGGTGTATATTTTATTTGTTTATTTTTAATTTTTATATTTCTAATTTTATATACTACTTTGGTTTTATTTTTTGTTTATAGTCGTATTGATCGCTATTATGTTTTTGTTTACTAGATAGACATCGTAATTATATAGTATATAAATAAGTTTTTGGCCTATTATTAATATAATAAATACATACATTTTTTTATAGCAATGTCGCATTTGATTAGGATGAACCCAACAATTGAACCCAACAATTTTCTAGATGAATATTCCGAAATAATTAAGACAAGTGTGAAGACGATATTCAATTGGGAAAAATCTTTAAATGAAAATAATGAAGATTTTAATCAGGCAATTTCTAACCTTCACAACATAATCTGCGGTGAAGATGTAATCATTATAAAAAGACAAAAACTTGGGGAATCCATTGCATCTGTATTTATAAAAGAGAATGCACTTTCTCTTATGTTAAATATACTCGAATCAAATATAGACAATTGTTTGCAGCAAAATAAATGCAAAAAGTGCCTTACAGATTTAATTAAAATTATTCAAATTTTATTAAACTTGTCTGATATTTCTGAGGCATTTTGCAATCAATTATGTCAAGAAAAAAATTTCTTAACTGTTGTCAGCAAAATACTACGTGATTTCCATGATGATGTTTTTAAAGAAAAAGAACCTGGTGTAAGTTAAATGTTAATTATTTTTGTAATATTATTTTGAAATTATTTAATTGGTTTTTAATTATTTTTATATTTTTGTAGATAGATTTACCCTATGTATATGATTCAGAATTTTTTTAAATCTTAAAACTGGCACTCTGCTATTATAAAAAAGACAAAATAAATAAAAAATACATACATACATTTCGTATATTATTCTTTCTATGTAGTAATTACTCCAATATCCAAATGTTCAAAAATGACATAAAAGATTAAATATTTGATTTGGTATATTCACTCACCCTGGTACTTAATACAGTTTAACAGTATCTTAATCTTAATCTTAAAGTTCAACTTAATCACTTGTAACTTACGATTCATAATTTGGGGCGTTAATTCCTGAAGGTTTTTTTCCAGCTTGGGAAATACAAACCGGTCTAGGATGTTAGTGTCGGGTGAATATGGAGTTTGTGGCAGAAGAACCCCATTCTTTGCGGCGATAAAGTCTTTGGTGGCGTTTGAGACGTGAGGGCGAGCGTTATCCTGTTGAATCACAGAATTTTCCCATAGAGTGGCCGTCTGTGCTTGTCTCAAATCGTAACTGGAAAATGATTCAAACGCAATGTTGAGAAAACGCATGTAGCATTCCGAGTCTATCGTCTCACCCTGTTCAAGAACCATGACAACATTGAGCCCCTCAAAGTTAATGGCTACCATCGCCATAAACTTTGTGTCCATTGGGGTTCTTCTGGGAGTGGATAGTACATTTCCACCAGAGGCAATCCATGTTCTACGGGTAGAAGGGCACATTTTGGGCGACTGTAAAACTATTTCTCATTCAAGGTACGTAGCGGTTGCTGACAGATTTTAATTTGAGATCTTAGTTGATAATTCGGTACACCTTTTGGTGACAGATACCATGTTGTGCAGCTAACTTTCTGCAACTGAGATCAGGATCAATGTAGATTTGTTCATCTATTACAGCAACCAAGTTCAGCCTTTCAACAGATTTTCGACTGCCAGAGAACTTCCTTTCAAGGCTAACACGTGCACCATTCCAGAACTCTTGCATAATTTGTTGTATTCTTCTTAGAAACAAAACATCTCTCCATGCAGTGCAAATAGCTTGATGACATTCTGAAGCTGAAATCCCATTGCGTCGGTTTGTTCAGATTATAACATGAATGTCTCGTTTTGTCAATTTATAATCCATTAGCGATTTTGATTGTATGACTAATAATGAATATATGACAATACTGCGTGCATTGGATGTTTATTGATTTAAATTAAAATCAAATTAATTGATTAATAGATACATTTTGGTTTACAATTTGGATTCAAAGTACGGGGAAATGCGCGGTATATTTTAGATAATCTGTATATCTATAGTATTGTTATAAAAACGCGGAAAGAGCTGTTACACCCTATATTACCACTCATTATCCAATTATAGTTCTGTGACATAGTTCTCAACATATTGGCCGTATAAGTCAACATATTGGTACTATTAGTAATATAGACAATATAAGTCATATAAGTCATATGTATATATGAAAATATAACTAATGTACTGAAGTTAATATCAGCGACTATGATTATATATATAGGTGTTTTATATAATATATATTATAATTCGTTCGTAGATATTTCATAAATATTGGATCAGCAAAATAACTCCCTCACGTATTACTTTTTAAGTTTTAAATATAATTACCTTATATATTATTATTTTTCCGAATGTATCAAATAAGTATTGTTTTTTATTTCTTAGAATTTCTGTTTTTATCGTCGATTTTATAATATATTATTCTATTGTGATTCATTTTCAGCAATACTCTACTATAGTGGAATATTCAATTACTGCTGCTTCAAACTGCATGTTTCGCGGTAACCCAAAAAATATTACTCGGATTAAAGATTCAAAAATGATGGACACAGTAAAGCCATACTTGCAGATTGAAAATTCTGATGTGCTGAAAGTGAGAACATACGTTTAAATTATAATTTAATGATATGCATAAGCATGCGATACTTGTAGCACAATGAGACCTACACGTATATTATTGTTTATTATTTATGAGCTCAAATATTATATTATCACAATATCGTCAAATGATATACGAATAATAGATTGAAATAATAAATATAAATAAATAATAGTCGGCGAACTGACCAACCCAGATAAATTATGATCATTATATGAGATGCCAAATTAATGGACTTCTAATGACTATAAATCATTTAGACCAGCATTAACTAAGTGGTACTCCTAATTAGCATAACTACAAAATACAAACAAAAAATTCTATGCAATTGTCTGTCATTTAAAATAGTGTATATTACGTCTTTTTTGTATTTGATGAGCTCCAAAAAGTTTCGTTCGTGCACAATTTAAAACTTAGAAAATCATGGAATTCTGGTGATATTTATTTAGGGATATGCAATATGTTTCAATATATATACAATTGAAGTACAGTACCAACTATTTATTTACTTTACAGAAAATACATAATCTATGTTCTTCCAATTTACCTTTTACTCTAGTTTTAATATGAGATGTGAAAGTGAAAATGAAAGCGGTAATAGTTTTCATTCTGCTTTTTTCCATTCGGCGTCCGCATATTGCAATTGAGCTGCACAAATGGCATTTAATTAATCTATTAGAAAAACCTTTTATTACTGCTGCATGTTTCAAAGGATTTTTAAAGTGCTGCGCGCGGGTGCTGTCAATTTTTTTTTAGAATATTTAGTAATAATATTATATTTAACACTGTTAGCATTTTTTAGTATATTATGTATTGTAATAATATTAAATTCGCGATCTTTATTTACATTATCATAAAATTAAATGGTTTCTCTTTTACTATTTTATATACAGTAATATATTCGCTCGGCGTAGTCCTTTTGGATATTTAAGACTCTAAACGAATTAAAACTTATAAACTTTTGATTCATTAAATATATTTAGGAATGCAACTAAAAATAGCTTTATTTAATTCTGTACATGAAACATATTTTATTGATTTCTTACATCATATTATTGATTGACCCTTTCGTTTGAAAGTCAAATCTATATATCCCCAACAACAAAAAGACGTCTCAAAGACGTCTCAACTGGGTAAACTGGTCGCATTACGTCTCATTCCATATTATGA
>JAUZND010005807.1:0-11034 GCA_034780555.1 Coelogynopora nodosa | reverse complement strand
TATGCTGAAATGCGTACACGGGGAGGGGGAGGGGGGAGAAGCAGCTGACCTTCCGTCAATTGATTTAGATGAAGACGACGTGAGCGAGGACTTTGTGTTGGAGTTCAATCCTGATGATTGCATTCCTATATTTTCGAATGTATCAGAGCTGATGCTCAATCCATTCAAGGAAATGAAATTCTTTTAATACAATTAACATTTTAATTGACTAATTGACACATCGAACATGTGTGAGATTTGTGTGTGTGTGAGAGATTAAACTTTGTGTATGAGATTTAAAAGAGAACTGTAAATCTTTAAAATAAAAATTTTGATTAAAAAATAAATTAGCATATTTTTTTGTTAAATTTTTGTATTACGTACTGGGGGGGTGGAAGTATGCTGAAATGTGTACAGCTGCGTACAGGGAGGGGGGAGGGGAGGTCGCTTTCCTCGATTGTGTGCGTACATACTATATGACTAAGCTAGATTAAACAATACTTTAAATTTGAGGAGATTTACTCTCTGCTTTCAATTTTAGTGTCATTTGGTTTAATAATGGTTTATGAAAACCAAAATATTACGAAATAAAATTAAAATATATAACAAAAATACAAGCTTAAAATTATACCTAACTTTCCTAAAAATTCCTTTCTCTTGATTATTTCAATCGATATCATATTAATCATGCTTATTTTCCCAAAAGTTTCAAGTTTAATATTGAAACACGATGTACATACAATAATTTATATATATATATATATATATAAATATACTACACGCACTTCGACTGTCAACATTTCTTGGCAACGCACCTTACTGATCTTGAAATGTGTTAAGCAGCACATTCAAGGTCATGTCATAAAATATACACGCCCGGGGTGACAAACGAAGTGTATATATAGCCAATAACAATGCTGAGTCAACATAAGCCAAAGGCCGAGAGCGAGGGATAGAGTTAGATTAAAGCCGCACACATACAATACATATTGTATACTATTAGATTAGAATTAGTACAGTTGCTGTGTACAGTAGTTTGTACACCGAGTCTTGTACCAGCTTCGATACACCGCATAACACACAGCGCCAGCCTGGCCGGGCGAAGCCACTGTAGACAATTAAAATGTAATTATAGCGCTTTTTTAAATATATATTATAAAGCAAGGATAAAATTATGAGAAGTTAATTGTAGGGTACATACTTACACAAGTCCCGATATCGCTCACACCAAATCTAGGCATATAACAGCACATAATAAATAATAGTATATAGTATGGATTCTACCATTAACAGACTAATAAATGCAGACTACATTGTATTATCTCTATATATATATATATTATACGCTATAAAACTTGCAAAATTATGAACGTGTGATAAATGAGTAGCCAGCGGCCCGAAGACCGATGTTAATTACCAGCAGTGATTTTCAAATGAGAGAATAACGGGATAGTCTGATGTGACGAAGGCAGTGTCGCGAATCGCATACATGACGTCCTGGAAAAACAAAAGTTTAAATAATTGAATTCTTATAAACAATAAACCATTATATATAAATAAAACACAAAATTGACTAGATAAAAAATGAAAAAATTATTATGAAACGTGAAGAAATCGATACAACATTTTTAAGCAAAGGAATTATAATAATAACATCATCAGTTATAGTCATTTACAATGTAATGCCACTTGCTGTTGAATTAAATCATATAAAATCAATTCAAATGACTTTAGAGGGCAGAAAGTCAACTAATCATGCTACTGTGAACAACTTAATAAAATGATTTTCTTGTAGACTTTTAAATAAACACAATATTTTAAAATTTTAAACCTGCAATAAAAACGTTTGAAAATAAGACCCACAACATTATATATTATAAACATTAAAGTGTGATTTTCACGCGGCACAATAATGTTCATATGGAGAGGCAGAGAGCAACAGGAAATAATGTGGGTCATTGTATATATTCTATATTTACCGGAGGCAGTATTACTCGTTTTGTATATGCTCATAATACATTTTTACCAACGAAAATGGATTTTTACATAATATGTGTCATCGTGTCAATTTAACAAGGATATACTGCATAGAAGTGAAATCAGCACCTCAGACGTATCTGGAGTATAAATATCAAATCAATATTTAAAATTAACAATTAACAATTAGCCAATTTAGGGTGTATTTATTGATTTGCTAACAGACTTCCTATGTGTACAGTAGGTCAATATAAAAATATAGATTATTGTGTTTTATCATAAAACGATAAGTCAAACAAAAACAACGTTTATGTTCAAGCTTCATGGTTTCCAGTGCAATATGAACGAACTGTTCATAACTATAACAAATAACTCAGATAAATTAAATGAAAAAGCGAATATCCTGCCAACTTTTCAAATTTGTTTAATTAAAAATTCTGTCTGTTAGGGGTAGTTAAAGAATATGCTCTTAATAATTTAATTGAAAGAAAAACGCAAATATTTTCGTATACTTTTGTGCAAAAGTATACTATAGGTAGTAAGATATATTAAAAACATTCTTTCACAAATTAAAATTACAAAACATAACATATTAATTGTACAAAAAAATATAACAATAAGTTATTGGAATTTAAAGAAATTGAATGATCGTTCTTGATATGGTTCAAATGTGATATAGTGGCCGATATTCATGTTACTTTTACTGTAATGTTGAACTTATTAACAAATACTAATTCTAAATAGTATAATCAATTTAAACGCTTTGTAACTTAAATTTAAACATGTGGAACTAGTTTAATAATACTTACACGATATTTCTCTATATTTATTACATTAATTTTAATCGTTCGAAAATTCGAAAAGACCAATTGTCGAAATTAGTCAATAACATATTTGCAGTTGTCCTTATAATATAAACCTATTTATTTACATCGTAACAGCCTAGGATAGATAAATGGAACTAGTATATTACTAACCTTTCAATCATAATTCAAATTATTATTTTAAAATGGTCCGTAATGGTGAAATTCGTATATAATATACCGAGAACAAAATACTAACTAATAAGACCGAACTTAAACGAGTAGGTATATTATAGAATAGAAAGCAACTACTAACCTTGAAGAGAATGTCGGTACACATTGCCTTCCCATGGGTGATGACAGGTTCCTGATCTTCACCACGTCCATCCCAACAGTCAAGTTCGATGCATCTAAAGACCAAGCAAGGGAGACAGACACAACATTTGACAGAACATATAAGAGTAGAATATACAGTCACTTACTGAAGAGTTTTGTGCTAAAATTCACAGACTATGTGTTGTCACTGTTCAATATATTAATATAGCTTTAAACGAATGAACAAATCACATTAAATTTGTGGGTTGCTTTTAGCGTCTAGCATAAAATATGTATACTATATGTAGTCGAATATTTTAGTAGTTTTAAATATATATTATTCAAACAAGGCTAAAACTATTATTTAACGTCAGAATTCTACAATTAATTTTTAACCAAAACCTTGTAGGTCATCGTGGTATCAAGCTAAGTTCAACTAAAATATTATTGATTTCAAAAACACAAAAAATGCAAACATTTTGAGAAGTTTGGCGCGTAAATTAACCCGAGAAAAATCTCCTGTGAAGAATCTATATTCGTGAAAACATGGTCAAACCACAACACAAGTAAATCACCCTAATATTGCTTCAGTAATAATATGTTCTTTCTTATATTTGCCTCGCTCCCATGCCATTGCCTATAATCAACTTAATAACAACCCAGAATATTCATTCACCTCAAGAAGATCAAATCGGGAACATTCTCGATCCTGATTAAATTGAGTTGTAGTTACACCACAGATATCGGCGATAGCGACAGTCCCAGTCTGTCTAGCAAACATTGTTTGCTCTCTTATAATACGATTACAATATAATACAGTAGACATAGCATGACGAGTATCGCTAATAGTTATAATTATCATTCAGATTCATGGATTGCAATCGGAGACAAAACAAACTGCAACATATTTGTCGAAAGAAGATGGTGGCAGTGATTTAATGGTCAACATTGATTCAAACAGACTTTTGTTAGTATTTTTGGCTCAAAATATTTATAAAGACACTCCGTTTCACCAACGATTAAAGGAGATTTATTTCGTTATTATCACAAACTTATGTTAAATTGAAAACCGTATTAAATTAAATGAAGTAATTCATTTGATATTGATATACTGTGCTTTTTAAAATTCGATACGTAGTTGTTTAAATTAATTAATCCACAAAGGGAAGAATAAAATGTCTTAAAAAAATGCAATATATTAACAATGATATTTCTTGTTGCATTTGTTAGAATTATGCGCTTAGTATGAATTTTAAGCTCAAGTATAGATTTACAAAAAATAAATAAAATATTCACGATACAGGCAGCCAGAATGAAAAAATGTGACTCGTATTGGGGTCACGATTTATTAATAATTTGATATTATATTTTTAAAAGAACAATCTGCTATTCGATTATTTATTTGTAACTAATAACAATGATTATACCAGTCTAGTTCATAATTCAGTCGATTTGAATTTAATACATTTTGTTGAGTTTTGTGTTTATAATTTATTTTTGTATATATCGACAAGTCGTGGTTGATGTGACCCGTAGGTCCAGCAATATCATGTGTTCACGATTTGTAAGAATGCTTATTCATACGAGGTGTGTGAAATGAATGCAAGTTTACCATTATTTACCTTTATATCACATCATTAGACAATGCAGTTAAATATTCACTATTCATTTAGTACATTATGGTGTAAATCCAGGTAATTCTAAACATATCATTTGTTCTGCTTCTCTAATCAAACGCATTATTAGTAGTATGGGAATGGTTATATCCAGAATAATTAATTCAAATAATTATTGCATTGCTTGGAAGAACGTTTAATAATTATTCTTTATACAAAACGATATATACCAATAATTGAATACTATACCGATTGTCCATTTGAAAACATAGTTCGTTTCAAATTTCGGTCACGAAAATTTAAAATGATTTATACAATATGAAGACAACGTAAATGAGAATGACAGAGGGGGGTGTCTGTGTTCTGGATATCACCCTTCTCATACTACTATGGTAAACTGTATATTTAGCGACAACGGTGCACTAATATAATTAATTATATAGATAGAAAATAAAGTTAAAAATTTAGTTTTTATTCCAATTTGATATTCGATGACATCAAATTATTTATCAGTAAGCTTCAACAAATTAATTTGGGATGTATGTTACCTATATGAATGTTTGTTATAAAATACGTTTTAATGCGTATCATTTTAAATGCTTAAACAATGCTATTTTAGATCATTTTGAGTCATGTACATCATAATTAGTCAGGTATTGAAAATTCCAGTAGATTTCGAGTAATTAACATTAAAAATCTGTGGGATATTTGTTTTCATATTATTTTTAGGGTTAAATAATATAAACTTGTAAAAACTGTATTATTATTAATTGTAGTAGAAGTAGTAATAACACATTAACTGGCCTATCGGGAACTTTAACTTCCTCAACGAGACTACTAGACTCAAGTGAACGCCGGACAATTTGGAAAACATAGATATTAATACAATACTGTTTTTAAAAAAATACAGATTTATGTATTGGTATCAAATAGTTTAGCAGAAACTTAAATAACGAGAGCTCAATAAGTAAAACAATTATTAATTGGAATCAGTACTAACTATATGTATAAGAACATAGAAGTAGGGTGGGAAAATAGCGAAAATTAAATATATTATTAAATTTGAAAATACAAGTGAATTACAGTGCACAAATTCTAGATATAAATTATATATAGCTAACATTTTTACTTAAAAATAAAAAAAATAACGGCGAACTTTGTTATGGGTCAATATAAAAAATGATGATTGAGAAAGGAGGTTCACTGTTACAAAAAAGCAAGAAAATTGGACCCACCTATAACAGAATTCAAACAGCATTTTATATTAAGCATTTCATACAGCAGTATTCATGTATGTTGTCTTTTTGTATTTATCGATATTAAAATAATTTTTTCAATTTCAGAAATGACTTAATAGCCTACTGGATTGTTCATTATACTTAATTCAATTTTATTAAATGAGAATAACGCAGAATGACAATAACATAATGTTTTTTATTAAATAACACATTTACTGAAGCATCTAAAACAAATTTATGAATGTCTATAATTATGGACCGTTCATGTGACAACGTTAATTGATAGTAAAATGTAGTTACCGAGACGAGTACTTCGGCTATTTCTTCATATCACTACCGGACCCACGCACAGAATATGGCTTTATCTCTTAGTTCAGTTATAGCTGCTAGTAAGTTATTCGCTAATATATAAATTTATTCGAACACGCCTAATAATCTTGATGGCTTAAAAAATAAAATACTCCGACTCAATATTTGCCAAGCAATTAAGAGACAGAAAATTGAACAGATTGGGAAAAAATGGGAGGGCAACTTTTTATCTGAAAGTCGACCACTGTTTTTTGCGCCGTCGCAAATTGAACAGCTTTACCTCTAAATAATTTATCCCATTAGAACTGAAATCGGTTCAACATGGACAGGAACATCGTCTAAGTCGGTTCCAATCAATCCAACAGCTACTAACTTTAACCTTTTTATGTTGCTTATCTTTTTCTTTTCTATACAGAATAATATTGTGTGACTCCAATTTAGCGATAACAATAAATTTCTAAGCGGCCATAATATAATATACACACCACAGAGACACGCCGGATAATAATGAGGGAAACATGCATCAGATTACATACAACAACGTAAGCCAAGCTAAGAAGATTGAAGATTGGAATAAATGTGGTTATTGTAAATGAGGGGTGGTGGGGGGGAGGGGGAGACTTATAAAGATAGAAATAATAGACGGGAGTTAGTACTATAATAATAGACGCGGCGCTTATATCACCATAGCAACCAACACGGTAGCATCGACCAATTTTGAAAAAGCTCTCTACCTAATCGTGCGTCGTTACAACCTCGCACTAAAACATTTAGTCGAAATATAATAATTAATTTTGTAAACTTATCGGAGTTTACATACCTTCCCATCGCCTCATCTCCCCAGCCTCCAGTCATGAACCATGCACCCTGTGAGGATTCTGATACTGTGTATTGTTCATAGAAATTATAGTTGGAGACACAACTTTAAAAAAAAATTAAATTTATAACATATTAAGATTAAATTGTATGTATTATTTGTTTTGTCAAGAATGAAGCAAATAATTCATACTTCGTAAATTTGAAACTATTTTGTTTAAAATTATATCACTATATTAAAAAAAACGATGAGTGGGTTAATATTTAATTATCCCAGGAATTATTGCTAAAAATCGTTTTTGGTAAATATAGAAAGTTTCTCTAAATAAACATTTTAAGTAGCTTAAAGCACAACAGGATTCTCAAAGTTATTCTTACAAAACATTCGACATATTATGGATTAATTTAAGACTAATATCTAATATATTTGGCAATTATTGAATATATATACTTTATTTGTAACGATGAAAATTTAGTTGTTTAGAACACTGAAAATACGTTATTTAGAGAAAAAATAAGTAATTAAAAACTCAAATAGTAAATAATAAAATTATTATTATTATTTAAGATAAACATTAAAAATGCTTATTTGAAATATTATTTTCTCATTCTGAAAAATTTGTACTATTATATCAATTTGAAGAATTTATCACAATTTAGTCTAAAAACAAAAGAAAGATACACACATAGTTTGTAAAGATAGGTATATCCAATATTGAAATAAAAGTAATAGGGTCGAAATTGATTAAAAATATATACTTATGGAAGAAAATCTCGAATACTGAACCGCAGATAGAAAGACAACCAGCATATAGCCTTTATTCGCTAATTAACTTTCGCAATTAACAATCTATGAAACATTTTTTGACATTCTACCACCACAGAATCCCTGACTCGACGCAGTAGCCATAAATCAGAAATCTCCCGATCTACAGAAGCAGGATAATATCATATGATTTTGACCAGGCAACCAACCCGCGCATATAACAATATACGACTGCAGTTACAGAGCATTGTATTGATTTGCAGACTATATAACTGTCAACATTGTACATTTTTATCATCACGCAAAGTCATTTAACCAGGCAACAAGACGGACGGCCGATATATGTGTGTATTATATGAATCTGTGCCGCAGTTGACGAGTTGGCCCTGATATTATATTATACAAACAAACTTCCCTCAACTCATATCCCAGTATATACCATGCCCGTTGTCGCTATAGAGATTTTCCAGCTTTTAATCAGGAGATTTCGTATACTTACGCGTATAATAATGGGCTTCCTATTCTGTGATGACGCTAATTTATCAGATTTCGAGGAAAATCTGGGTCAAAATATGACACGCGACCAATGCGTATTGTGAATTTGCTACGTATAGGCATTGTGCGTTTTCTGTGAAACATTTTGAAACATTTGCTGTTACTTTCGATTAGCAGTATCCCCCCCATCCTCCATACATGTGATCCTGTGAATATTAATGATGACTGTGAGTCGTACAGCGAATCGATTCAAGTAAACATTTTATTCCATAATAATATCTCATATTTATGAATTTGGAATTAATCCATTCAGTTTGATGTTTACATCTATAAGATTCAATTGACCTCAGAATAATTAATGGGAAAATTACTAAAACTAATTAAGATAAAAATATATTTTACAACAATGTAATTCGATTTACCTATATTTACTTAGATTACATGGTTATTTTATTATTTATAGAGATTACAGGGAAATGATACTTCTAAATTGCTTAAAAGGACAACATTTCTTTTATTGCTACTTCAGAAAATTTATTATATATATTTTTTTTATTATTAACAACATAATTGATTAAAAATAGGAAATAATATTACCCTTGTCGCATCTGAACTATAGTTACACTATACTGAAACAATGTTTAGTCTCTAAGCAATTATTTTTACCAAATTATTTACAGATAATAAACTACTCTATATTGTGATGTATTGCACAATATGTTCAGGAGCAGGAATCAAAATTCCTAGACAAAAATTGAATATAACAAATTATTAGGTGTTTTTTGCCTATGATTGTTATACGTTATCATAAGAAGATTTAATTTTACCACAGCTGACATTTTTCCCTGACAAAAAATTCTATGACATTTTTAAAATCACGAAACTATACTAATGAAATGTAATGGTTATAATATTATGTTCTAATGTAAATCACTATACACACCTATTATAGTACTTTATTTAGTAATGATGATATATTTTGTACTTTTGACAGTAATTATGCAGACAAATGTTCTCATGATGGCATGGGAAATAATATATATATATAAATGTTTAGCAAAAATTAATTCTGAAAAGATAGTAGTTGCTAAAACGTGATACAATTAAAGATATTCAATGTATAATTTCCCCAAGATCAATAAAAATTTTGACATTTTTCAAATGTATCTGTTTTTATCTGACATTTTCGCCAAATTGAATGATTTCCCTGACTAAAATTAACCCTGATAAGTCGCTCAATTATTATATCGATAGACTATTATTGAGAAGTCTTTAGCATTACATTTTTTCAAATACTCATTTAAAATACATTCATTGGTTAACGTTTTGTATTGATTCTTTAATAAGTTTCCAGTTTCTAATTCGTTATGCTAATACAAATAAGTATTTTTCTCAATCTGTGAAATCTTAGATATTCAAACCATTTAAAGAATGCAATAGGTTTTATAGTCAAGATAAATAAACCAGTTGAGCACCACTACATGTTTTGTTCCAACATGAAATAAAACAATTTAGTTCATAAATGAGTCGTTTTCTCGATTTGTGTGATTATCTTTAACTTAACGTCAATCTAATAATCTATAGACTATGTTAGTAACAAAATTATTATTTTCTGAAGAATTCTAGATTTAGTTGGAAATTGCATACATAACTATGTTTATTTAAGATATCTTATGTGACCTGAGTATTACATTAATATTAATATTAGGCTTTAATAGAATGATAATATAATGTTAAACCGATACTGAAAGCAAATGAATTAATAAATGAATATAAACGAATAAATGAAATAATAAAATCATACATAGAGCGTATTTATTGCTTTCAGAATTAAACACGTCTTGTTAAAAAAATAGTAAGTAAAAATGGGCAGTTATAGCCGTTCGGTTTCTCTTCAGTTTTAATTTGGCAAGAATCATATTAAATTGTATGAATACATTGTATAAACTGCTTCACATTTAAATGTAATAACTTTATTTGAAGTCTACCATATACTATTATAATATAGTTGTTTGGGATTGCAACTGCCTTTTTGGTATATGATTGGAGAATACATTTTGATAAGATTTATACTCAAATGGTACAGTTCTCAAGATCGCCCACAGCATACTATGCGCAATGGTGAGTAGTGCGGGAACCAGTAACCACCAGAGTTTGCCTTGCATTGGTGTGTTTTCCACTAATTTCATTATAGCGGGGGGCATTGATCCCCCCCTCGACCGAGTGCCAACTCACCGGCAGCCCGCCAGCAGAACCTGGCGGTACATTTCAACGGAAGACTTGCCCCCGAACTGCCGGCCACTCAAGTAGGTGTTGTGCGAGGAGTTGATGTAGTAGTGGGCCATCGGCTGGTCCATGTCCTGGCAAATCTCCAGACGGTCCAGAAAGACGGGGGCATTCTCGTCCGACATGAGATATCGGTAGAAACACTCGATTGACACACGCCCTATGGAAAATAATGGAGGGGGTTGGGGGAGAGATCTCTGGGTAAATCGACAGAGAGCGAGAGAAGGATGATACACTGTCGATTCAAAATTCCAAACTCAAATTCGAGATTCAAAACTCAAATTCAAGATTCAAAACTGAAATTCAAGATTCAAAATTGAAATTCAAGATTCAAAATTGAAATTCAAGATTCAAAATTGAAATTCAAGATTCAAAATTGAAATTCAAGATTCAAAATTGAAATTCAAGATTCAAAATTGAAATTCAAGATTCAA
>JAUZND010005806.1:0-11035 GCA_034780555.1 Coelogynopora nodosa | reverse complement strand
TTTTCTGCTACATTTCAATTAATTACACAATTCATTTCTGCGCCTAATATAATTAATATTTTTAAATAAAAGTATTTGTGCTGTCATTGCGTATAAAAATTAATTTTTACCACCTTTATCACAGTTATTTTTTACCTATGTAAAATCAATTTTAGAATAATTAAAAGACATTTTAGTTTTTTTTTTAAACTGAACCTGTTGATTTGACCGCTTATATTACGCGAAAATATTTTTCTGAAAACTATGTTACAATAAAAAAAAATTTAGACTTTTTTATAATCAGGTAGGGTAAATAGTTCACAGGTACATTTGCACTAGATCATCAGAACCTTTTAAAAAAATCATAGTTACTAACTAATTTGCAATTATCTCGCTAATTAAATAATATTTTAGAACCAAAATGAAATATGTTATTGAGGGAGGTTAGATGCAACTATCCCATCTATCACATAAATATGTATGCGACTCGTTAGAGAATTGACCGAAAAGGGGTAATACTAAAACCTCTTCTTTTAAATTAAGGAATTTTTAATTTTAAAACTGTAAAATGTATCTAGCCATTATAATGCTGATGCATTAGCACGATTAAGGTCAAAATAAAAAATTCGTAATAAATAGCAATGAATTTGTTTAAAAGGGGTATTTAATAAAATATCATTATTTCTCGTGATCTTTATCGTAGTAGCGCGCTTTTTTTTATTTAATGAAAAAAGTTAAAAATTGTCAATTTGAAAAAAAAAGTTTCAATTTTGTCGATATATGTTGTTATTTATTTGCAAAATTACCAAATAACGGATTCTTGTACTTTTGTGCTATTCTCGTATTGGGATTACACAACTTGGCCAGAATAATCATCCATTGAAAAAGATCACTGTCACTACAACACCCCAAAGCAACCGTAAACGACGTATGCTTGCAATGTATACCTTCATCAGTAGAACTTTTTTTTCTCCGAAAAGATTTTGATCTAGAAATTTTAATGCTACTAGAACTGACTGTTTTTTGAATTTTATCAAACGTCATGAAAAAGACACTATTACAATTCTTAGTAACAGTCTTTACATTATTTACTGAATAAAACTGGGGAGCAACATCAGTGGCATTTTCCAGCACTATACAATCGTGAATATTCAATGTCATAATCACTTTGTTGAGTTTTAAAGAAACAATATTTAACTTTACAGTCGTTTCAGTTAAAAATTCGTCCTTTTTTTGTACGATAATCTGTCCAATTACTTTTTCACATACCTAAATTTGTTCAATTAATAAACGAGTCAAAAATTTATATTTTTAAATTACATTTATTTTCTTGAACATTTTTTTCTTTTCTCTTGCGCAAAAGAGCATTGATTTATACACAATTAAATCTTGGCCGTTTTGCATTTTAAAAACTTGTAAACGTTGTAAGGTTATTTTGGAAAAAATTAACGTGCAATGTGTGTTTAAACAAGGTATACATTTATGTGTTTGCTTACTGACTGAAAAATAATGCATTTTTTTATATTGATGACCTGTATTTTAATTTAAGTGATAATTACACTCCCAATGTTGATATTTAATTTACAATTTATTATAGTAATATATATATAACTGTTTGTAATTTCATGCCTAATACAGCATAATTTGATTTATACTAAAACGGAATTTCTTGTGAGATGTGGATCATTTAGTGATTCCGTTAGTTGGTGAGAATTGTTCCTAATTATTGAAGATTTATTTATATACTTTTTTATAAGATTATACCTTTCTGAGCTGGATGATTCTATTGTCGCGGAAATGGTTGTTATGGGCGCAACTCTATTTTTATGTTTTTCTACGCAAAATAGATTGAAAGTAGTGGGATTTTGGTTTTTTATATAGTCGTATGTAGTCATGTGATAGACATCTAGTTTTTTAAATAATTTTTTTTAATATAATTGTAATTTGTTACACAAATTGACGTGGAAATATAACAAATGACCCACGAGAAATGATAAAATAATTGAGAGGAACATTGAAACAAAAGCTACAATTATCCAGGCTTGTTTATCTACTCCAGCGTAGAAAATGTGCCACTCATCTAGGTATTTTAAATAATTATATTTTTCATTATTTGCCAAAATGAGTGTTTATTATCAACTTTATTTGTTGTAAAATAATAAAGATTTAATTTCGATCACTCTAATAGGTGACGCGGACTATTAATAATTTGAAATTAGAAATAAAGAATTTTTTTAGATTTCAAGTATAATTTAATTTAATTCGAGTTACAAAAAATATAAATTTATATAAATATACATTTTATAAAATTTTAATGCTGATTAACATAAAGTTATTTGTTAAAAATTTTTAAAAATTATTTTTCAATTGTAAATCTCTTCAACAAATTTGGAATTTCTGATCAATAATTTCTGTTTAAAAAAATTACCATTTTCATGAGCCAAATAGCTTAAATTTCTATTGAATGCACCAATCAACTCTACAATCAAGAGAATTGTAATACTGACGGAAAAAAAGAAGGTTGTGATGATATTTATAAAAAAATATTTGTAATTGTTAGATCCGACGCAATTATTTAACCAAAAACAATGATGATCGAATCCTAAAACACATTTGTTGCACGACTTGCAGTGCTTTGATTCTTGGTTAAATCTGGAAAATTATAATTGTTATACAATTTTTTAAAATTTTTTAAAATTTTTTAAAATTACTTTGTTATTCCGCAAATGCTGCACCTTTTACTACTCCTAGTCTTATCATTGGTATAATGTTCTGGGTCTTTTGGATCGATTATACTGCTTAAAAGATGGGTCGTGACATACAAGAAGATGTATATTCCAAATATCTGAAAATGAAAATTATACCTAATTTATCAATGTATTAATTGATTACCGTCATTAATACAATGTAAGGTACGAAGTTTAGTGCAGGAATGAATATAAAACCCGTCGACATGAAAAACCACAAAAATAACACCCATGATAACACCTGTAATGGATGTAACGGCAAACTAAAACCGTTCCTTCTTCTTTTTGACTGCATTTTAAGTGTACATTACATAATGTTTTTATAATTCAATAAAAAACTTTTTATTAAAAAGTAGAAAATTTCCGTTTTCTGCGTGTTCCGAGGTTTATATATATGTCAAATCCAATCAATAATAATTCTTGGTTTATAAATAGAAAGTTGGTTATAAAATGTATATAGCAAAATACATCAACCTCATTAGATTAAATAATTAGTGCCATTATCAATATTAAGAGTCTTTAATTAAGACTCAAATGTCAATCGTCGTATCTATTAAAAGTAATAAAGCTATAAAGACCACAAGACTATTGCAGTATAAAATTGCACGTTAGTAGTTAGTTGGTTCAACTATATGGTACATTCTTTCTAATATAAAAACTACGAAAATTTAAAAGTAATAAAACTGTTTGTTGGTAACAATTTGTAACCGCTAAAAACAAACTATTGTCAAGCAAACCTAAAAAATAGCACGATATTATTTATATTAATATTAACCTAGATAATTACAAATTGAAAATTTAATTCCACTTACAAACATCTAACCGGTTGATTCAATTTCCATGCTTTGGGGTGCTCGTTTCAAACTCGTGCGAGGTTTATATATTAAGGAAAATTACAGTAAATGTTAATAATTAATATATCAATGAAAGGATATAAATTTCACTATTGATTCTATAGAGCACGATTGTGATGTCTATAAAATTGATTTTGCATATTTTTAAAATATTGAATTTTAAATTTTACATCCAAAGTTTCTCGACAAGCTCGTTTGCTAGGAATTGGCCTGTTGAATTCTTGATAGTTTGTTCTTTTGGACGACATGCTAGAATTTTCATGTTCACAGAATGACTCCTCTGATAAAATTTCGTCAACGGTCGTATACTATTATGATAAATTTTCAAAATTGTAATTTTACATAAAATTACTACATGTTCTTTATTGATTTTGGATTCGAATCTGTCGATAAAAATTTTATTAAAGTTATTTAATAATTATTAAAAAAATATTTATAATGTTAAATTATAAACTTGTTCATAGTCTGTTGAATCAAATCGTCAATAGAGTGTACCTTCTCGCACAAATTTTGCATGACTGGTTGAGACGAGATGATCCCGACAAACTTTTCTCTGTTGGGATTACTAAAAACAATTTTTTAAATAATAAAATCTTTAAAATTACTAAAAGTGACATCAAAAAGTAGTTTATAAAAATAAAATTTAGTAAATTTATTTTACGTCGATTTGTACGTTCTAAATTTCTTTGATTTGCAAAACTTTTTGACTTTGTTCATTGTAAAGAGAAAAATTCAAATAATTAAAATGTGATGCAAAAATATTTCTGTTTGTAACGCAATTATCGTTAAAAATGGTGCTACTACCTGGTTTAATGCGCCTTTTTATTTTTGATGTTTATTATTTAGACTATCGTCATTAAAGGGTTGGCAACCTAGATAAATTGTATTTATTCTGCGGTATTCTTTGATGATGGAACAAAAATTTCGATAGTACATTATAACTTATAATTATAACAATTATAATATAATTTAAAATAAAAACAACAAAAACATCTTGAAATTGTGGTAAATAAAACGGACATGAATTCACAACATGTAATTTCCAAAATTTTAAAGTTAATTATAAAGAGAAATATTTGTTCATTTTCTTCATCCTTTCAACAAATCTAAATTATAATTTAAATTATATGTAACTTAGTCTAAATTTTAGGTGATATTTTGTAAATTGATGCATAAATTATGCTAATTTTTGAAAAAAATTCAAAATTCAAATTTTGTTTTAACATCAATCAAGTTCACTATAATAAATATTTTTTCGCCAGCGGTGTACATTCGGGTTTTTTGATTTCTTTCAAATTTGGTATATTGGTAGATGCTTGGGGTCAATTTTATACCCCTTAACTACAAGAATAAGGACTATGTACCCAAAAAAAAGTTTCAATTATGTTTTAATATGAGTACTGGTCATGTCAAACTTAAAAGGTCAAATAATGGTAACCATGAATACAAAAAAATTGTACACTTTATATAAAATGATTGTATAATAACTGTACTATGCGAATACATTTTGTAAAAATTAAAAAATTTGGTTATTAGCACCGATTTTATCAATCTGACCACTATGAAGAATAAAAAATAATTTAAAAATGACCGATATCACTTAGCACTAAATCACATTGTTTTTATCATAGTCTTTTTTGTATAAATCGACTATAATATTAATTTTATTGTTATTCTGAAGGGGAGTAAATTTTGTCATTTTTGGTCATAATTATAGGTATTTTTAAATTAATTTCATTTTAATAATTTAAAATACAAGAGCCACGTTTAAATACTGTAATTTTTAATCTGGTGAAATGATGGTCTCATAAGTTATAATTATGAGACGAAAGAACAATTAAATTTATTAACTTATTAATTATCGTTACAAATCTTCCTTTATTCATAACCATGGTATTTATGGATGTTTATGAACAATTTTTATTTACAAATTTTAAAATTATAATTAATAATTATTGATTTTTAATTACTGATTTTTAATTACTGATTTTTAATTTTGTTAGTAACATACATCAAAATGTGTTGAATTATCTGTTTAAAAAGATGTTGATATTTAAAAAAAAAAAAATTTACTCGAGAAGGGAATCAACAAAAATGTAAAATTTAATTTGAAGATATTTTTATTGACTCCTTTAAATTAAAAAACGTAATTTCATTTCTCTTAGGCTTATTTTGTTCCTAATTCTTCATAAAATGACATTAAAACGAAATAAAAAAAAATTTAATGAAAAAAAAATTTATTAAAAAGATGTAATTTATTTTTTAAATTTGATTCATTTATGTATCATTATAAATATCAAAATATCATTCATTTTAACAACCTGGTCATCTATAATATATCTCAGGATTCGTTTACCCATAAAAAATAATTTTTACATACATAAATTCCAATAAATTAAAAAAAGGGCTAAAATAAAGGTTAATAAAATAAATTTATTTATAGTAATAAGATCATGATTAACACAATTCTGTGTCGTATGGGCCGGTTAATGGTCAAGAAAACAGTTGTTCCAGGTCAATTTAAATAAATTTTTTTATGGTGCACTATATTAGAGAATATAAGTAACATAAAAACGACAAAATTAATTTTTGTTGCCAAGTAAACACTATTATAGAATGTCCAAACTTTGAGCGATAATTCCTTGAAAACTAATAATTATTAAATTTTTTTACTTAGTACAAAAAAATCAGCGTAAAATTCCACATTGATTTTTACTTGTTACTAAACGTTTACTTAAAAAAAGTGCTTTCATGACACACCCTTGTGTACATATTAAAATTTAAAATTTTTAGCAGTGTTCACGATCTTTCTATTTTGAATTTATAGGTACAAATTTTAATTGCTGATAAAAGTCATAAAATTGAGAAACATAAAAGAAAAAAAATGTTTCCATAATAATAATCGTTTATTAATTATAATTATATCTCATGATATAGATATTACAAAATTTTAACACCATATTTTGTAATTGAAAAACGTAGTGAACGATATTATAATGAAAATTTAGCTTTTCTAACATTATAAAAAAATTGTCACACTTGTTCATATATGTGTCGTGCGTAATAATTAATTAAATTAATTTACTAGGCGCAAAGTTTAACTCAATGTTTAGTAACTAAACTTAAAGTTCCTGCGTATTAGGTCTTATTACGCACGACATACATTGAACAATATATAAAAAAATGAGCAAAATCTAAGAGGTCGACTATACGATTTTCTGAAAATTTGGCGAAATATAGTGAACTTGTTAAAATAAACATCGAGTAACTGATCGATAATCAGACAATTTTTACATGATAATTTATCATTTATAAATGTTACTGTGTCACATCGGTACTCTTCTGAGAAAAGGATTCACATATAGTCCATTCTGGAACTTTCTTAAAACTTCCATAAGATTGAGACTCAACTAAACGCCCACCTACAATTTACTTTATATAAAATTGATTATAATCTAAAATTTCTAAATTATTCTAAAAAAAATACCATCATTTTCCTCGGATGGCTGCTTCATGTAAGGATTCTGTAAACCCAAATATGTGAGACCGAAAAAATTCATTTTTACATAAGAAATAGCAATTTTAAAAAACTATAACGGAAAAAATTTTTAAATAAATCGATATAGACACACTAACCTCCATTGCAAATATTTCTAATTATTAAGCTAGTTGCAACGTTAAATTACAACAACTTTCCAACTTTGAGTCTCTGAAAGTTAAGTTATAAAATATCCAACAAAATGAAATGTTGTAATTTTATAACTATCAAAAAGTTATTCATGAGTTAGCACATGTAACATTCTATTGGCTATTATCTTCTCCTTCCTTATTCGATTCTTTCATGGCAGATGCAGCCATATCGGCTGCATAATCGGTAGCCGCGTCCTTGGCTTTATCGATGGCTGATCCAGCAATCTTACTCATCTTTTGGACCTCCTTTTGTATGGAATCTTGATGTTTTAAAAAAAAAGGTCGCACAATTGTGTTGTAAACAAGCATTGATCCGTTATTTTCGACAGGGGCCATGAGATAAAGGAGGAAAAACAACTAGATGATCATATATATTTAAAAATTTAAATATAACAATAAACCTTGAAGAGATTGTACATTGGCATCCAAAAGAAGAAAATGTCGGTGAAAAACTCCAATAATCCAATACACCCATTGACAACCCAATACACTAACCACTTGGTGTCATCGTCCTTTTTTGTGCTTTCTATTGCCTTAATTCTACAATGAAAAAATTAATAAAAAATAAAATATAATATTTAAGTCACTTACGATTGATAAGCGGGATAGGCGAATCCCAAAACATATATGAGAAAGTTGGACCCTTGTCCAAAAATTCTACACAATAAAAATTAATAAAAATATTTAAAAAAAAACACAATTATACATGTATGAGGCAAACAAAACAACAATCGCCATAAATGAATGTTGTTTTTTGATTCCTATTTTGCTCTCTAGGAGCGATAATCCAGACGTAAACGCATTATCCTTTTTGAGAAATTCGTCCAACATTTTAAAGTAATTTTCCAAATAACCTTTTGACTTTTCCTTGAAACTATCCGCAGTGGAAGTTGTAGTTTTTGTTTTAGCCATTGAATATTAATTAAATAACTAAAATTTAAATTTAAATAAAAACTATTTGTCCTTGAAACGGAATTTTCCAATATAAATACTTGAATTTCAAGTTGAAACAATTTTTAAAAACATGAATATAAAAATTATACATTTATAAGCAGAATCATAAATTATTAATAATTATACTATAATTTAAATAAAAAGTATAAAAAAGTGACAAATGTTTATAAATTTTATAAATCCCAACCTCTGTGAAAAAACTTGTAGTTATGATTGGAATGAAAATGAGAAAATAACACCTGTGTTTGCAAAAGTTTTTCCAATGTTTGTTTATTTTTAGAAACGTTATTTTTGTAGTCTAGGAGATTTATATAAAGTGTCTGTAAAAAAAATGCAAACTTGTTACAAATTTACAAAGTTACAAGTTTGAGAAATTTACATGAAGAAGACTTTATTGGTGAAGATTATTGAGAATTTATTTTAAAATTTAAAACTTATAATAAATGAATCATTTAAAATGATGCAAACTTCGATCCGAAGGTTTAAGGTAGGTTTTAAAAATATCATGATAAATAATTGAACTAATTTCATTTTTAAAATAAATTTATTTTTCAATTTTTCAATCCATGTTTATTAGGGTGTTCCTGGCATTATTTCATGGGGTCTAAAAACTAATGTACGTGGGTTATCTCAAGATGTAATTTTTAACTCGTAAATAATTTTATGATAACATTTATCATTTAGATGACAAAAGTTACTCTTATTCCGGGTGATGGTATCGGGTTTGAAATATCATCGTCAGTCCAACAAATATTCGCCGCTTCAGGAGTGATAATTAATTTTTTTAATTTTGATAATTTTGTAAGCTTTTTTATTGTATTTTAGGCTCCGATTGAATGGGAATCTGTCGATGTAACACCAATCAAAGACATGAGTGGCAAGTTAATCGTTCCACCAGCTGCGGTGAAATCCATAAGAAGCAATAAAATTGGCCTAAAAGGACCTCTAGGTACTCCTATCGGAAAAGGTCACATGTCGTTAAATTTGTTGCTCAGAAAGTATGTCAATTTATACTTTTTTAAAATAATATAGTCATTAGAGAGTTTGAAATGTATGCCAATCTCAGACCTTGCAAATCTATACCCGGACACAAAACGCTCTATGACAATGTGGATGTTGTCACAATCCGGGAAAATACAGAAGGAGAGTACAGTGGAATAGAGCACTGTGTAATCTTGTTTATATTTTTATATATATAATTTAAATGTTCTAATATTATTATATTAATATTAATAGGTTAGCGATGGAGTTGTTCAAAGTATAAAACTTATAACCGAGAAGGCGTCACTCAGAATCGCAGAATTTGCATTTGATCATGTTAGAAAGAGTAACAGAAAATCTATCGTAGCTGTTCACAAATCCAACGTAATGTAAGAATGACAGATTAATTTAATATGTATTCTGTTTGAATGCATTCATGGCTATTTTAGCAATTGTTTGTTTGTGCATTAACAATTAAGGTTTTGAATTTTATTATAGAGTGAAATACACGTGAGTGTGGGCCGGAAAATTTTTCATCACTTATACAAGAGTAAATTAAAATTTAATGGTCAAATACTTCAAAAATCAGTTTGAGCAATGTTTTTGATTATACAGTAATAATCTGGGGTTCGAACGGTTCGGGTAATTTCAAAATTCTTCTAATATTTTTTTAACTCTTCTAATTTATCATATACATCATTCCATCTAGTAGCACAATACCTTTTTGACTCGCCGTTATCAATATGTTCATGTAAAATGCACAAAGCTTTCATTAATATCGGATGATTTTTAAAAGAATATTTGATTACCAAATTAAGTGTCTGTGCAGCACATCTGAGACCTATTAAACCATGTTCTTCTTTTGTAACAGCAGCTTGTGCGTTAGGAGCGTTGTCACAAATAATCGCAATAATAATGGATACAATAACAGTAGATATGTTGTCGGCTGTGTTTCTCTCCAAAATGTAACTACACCAAAATAAGGGTTTTCTATCGTCTTCTATCGGCAGCAATATAAAACTGTTGTTTTTAATTTTTGTGATAGAACAATTTTCTTTCCCATCAAATCACTTAGAATATCATTTTTGAGATCATTATATATTTCAAGTATTTTTTTTCTCATGATAAATTCAGAGAATATCACTCCATACATGAATAATGATACCTCGTTATCATAATAATTTAAAGGTACAACATACCTATATAATCATATCAAATGTTATCAAAATTTTCTACATACCTGTCGCAAATTTTTTCCGTAATGAAATCGATATTTTGAGTTTTTTTTAAAAAATAATGTTATCTAATATATAAAATTCTAGGCCTATTTTTGTCTGTGTGTGTGTTTGTGACCAATTTTCTCAAAAACTAATAATCGCTCATTTTAAAAAATGACACATTCAAAACTCAGTTTTTTCCGGCGCGTGTTTTAGTCTTTATTTTGGTTTCACAAATTCACAAATGTAAATTTACGGATAAATTTAAAAAAAGCAGGAATTCCTGAGATTTATTGTGTACAGCTATCTATTTTTACATTCCCAAATTAGTGTAAAATTTTTAATTATAATTTGTACGGATAAAATTGAAAAAAGCAGGAAGGAATTCGATTCAAATAATGAGATCTACTTTTTTGGTTTTCCTGAGATTTATAATTTTTTACGTTCCCATAATTAGTGTACAATTTTTCGTTATCGTAAAGTTACTTAGACAGTTCTTTATCTTTGATTTGCTACCTTCCTCTTATTCTTCTCTCTCCTTCTTCTTCTCTGTTCTTCACCTCTTTGTTTTGTTATCTTCCTCCTCTTCTCCTCTCTTCCATCTTCTTCTCTC
>JAUZND010005805.1:0-11035 GCA_034780555.1 Coelogynopora nodosa | reverse complement strand
AATGCAATTGCAGTCAGATTAGCAGTCAACAAGACTTTAATGCAATTGCAGTCAGATTAGCAGTCAACAAGACTTTATTAATGCAATTGCAGTCAGATTAGCAGTCAACAAGACTTTAATGCAATTGCAGTCAGATTAGCAGTCAATAATACTTAAATGCAATTGCAGTCAGATTAGCAGTCAACAATACTTTAATGGAATTGCAGTCAGATTAGCAGTCAACAAAACTTTAATGCATGTGCATAATTGAAACTCCACATTGGAGGGTCTGGACCACAATCACCACTCAGTGAGTATCACCTGCTGCAGATTCCTGGGAATGTAGACCTCCTTAAAGGCGGCATCCTCCTCAAAGGCCGTCTCACTACGTCCCACAGCTGACGCCATCCGGCCCACCAGCGTCTCCACCTCCATCTCCACCACGATGCTCGGATCCACGACAAACTCGAACAGTTCCCGCAGTGTCAACACCCCTGGTATCCCCTGACGACGAAAGAAGGCGGTGACATTGTGGCAGTCTATACGGAGGAAGTCGAGGGCGCGGGGATGTTCGTGTTCCACACTCTGGGAGACGTCGATCATCCAGACTTTGGAGTCGAGGTAGAGCAGATTGTATTCGCTGAGGTCGGCGTGGACAAGTCGACACTTCTGTAATGCAATAGTGTATAGAGCTGTGCCAGTGAGAGTGGCTCGTGAGGTTTTGTGTTGTGTTCAAAACATTTCCAACAAGACTTTCTATAAATATCTTGGCAACACTGTTCACTTATAGGATAGTAATTATATCACAGGTATTTGGTGGTTACTAGTTAAGGTTATCTAGAAGAAATGAAGTTAATAAAATCACAATTAATATCTAAAGGTATCACCTAATTGATGAAAAATACTTTCTCATATTACACTATTAATTACACAGAAATAACGCCATGACCCTCCAATTCCACGCAATCATGTATCAACTTAAAAAATAAAATACATGATTTGCAATTCCGGATTTCAGAAAGACAAATTTGTAGATGTTTTATGTTTCGAAAGAGTGGTAGAATTTCTTTATTTTTAAATTGAACTATTTTAGAGTTATCCATTATTACAAGGAAATATTCATCTAAAAAGATCTCTGCGTTCATCTGATGTACGCATCTCTTCGTTCTAATATTGTAATAATATATGACAAGATTATGTAACATATATTATATAACATACACAATTTATATATCCTTGCAGACTGTTAATATACCACCAAGACAACCACATCAAACACATTATCACCAAGACAACCACATCAAACACATTATCACCAAGACAACCACATCAAACACATTATCACCAAGACAGCCACATCAAACACATTATCACCAAGACAACCACATCAAACACATTATCACCAAGACAACCACATCATCACCAAGACAACCACATCATCACCAAGACAACCACATCATCACCAGGACAACCACATCAAACACATCATCACCAAGACAACCACATCAAACACATTATCACCAAGACAACCACTTCAAACACATTATCACCAAGATAACCACATCGTCACCAAGACAACCACATCAAACACATCATCACCAAGACAACCACATCAAACACATTATCACCAAGACAACCACATCATCACTAAGACAACCACATCAAACACATCATCACCAAGACAACCACATCATCACCAAGACAACCACATTAAACACATTATCACCAAGACAACAACATCAAACACATCATCACCAAGACAACCACATCAAACACAGTATCACCAAGACAACCACATCAACCAACATTACCATCTTTGAACCCAGTACAGTGGTGGTTTATAGCGCGCCAACTATCACATCTCAATACCTTAATAAAAGTTATCTACATTAGTACCAGAGGCTTTTGTAAGAATATTTTAGATGGAGTGAGGGGAGATCAAATTGACCCTGAAGCATTCAAATATCCTTTATCAATTTAGTACATTATTAAGGTGCTTAATTAGTTGTATATTTTGCGACAAAGTTGTGCTAATAAAGCACAAGATAGGAAGAAAAACTTTTTTTAGATGTCAGTAAGCGGCTAAAAAATAATTTAGTAGAAAGTCTTCAAAGATGTGAGTGATCAATGAAGGTCTAAAATAAAAGCTAAAATTCTTTTTGATAAAGACCATTTTTTCAAATATCTAAAAAAATTATATTAGGCTCATTTTAAGAGTCTTATACTACTTTATCAAGTTCTGCAGAATATTCGATTATAATAAATAAAATTGAACCTGTAACAAAAATGATGCCAATTTGAGCAATAAACGATCCAAAATCGGTGTTACAATGTAACCTGCTGACACCCCTGAGTGGGTCATCACCTGAAAGAGAGTCCTCATATTGACCACCAACTGACGGTACAATGCGCTCCACTCGTCCAAGGTCTCCACTGGAGCATCCTTCAACTTGGGCGCTGCCTCACTATCACGGCCGATGAAGGTCATCACCAGGACAACGCCCTTGAGCTTGAGTGGCTGGGGACAGGGGATGGTGCCTGCTTGGTGGATGCGCAGGAGGTTGCGGTACTCCTGACACACCATCGACAATAATTAGGTTGGTTAAATCAGTAAATTGAATGGATGTGAGTAGTATGGGAAGGCAGAAGCCTGGACCATGAATTATCACCCCCAACATGGTCCAGAGGTTAACCTTGCCATACTACTCGCGAGGTTGTGTTTCGTCTAGAAATAGAATGTCGAGAACTAGTTGAGGTTTTGAAAACTGGAGTGAAAAGATTTTAGGAATGGAATAGGGAGAGGGCAGGAGAGTAGGGAAGGGAGGAGTGAAGGGGGCAGGAGATGAGGAAAGGGAGCAGGAGGGAAGTGAAGGGGGCGGGAGAGCAGGTGAAATAAGGTGAAAGCAGATAAATACAATCAAAACAACTAAATAAAATGTAATTAAACTAAAAGAATCTAAATCTATTTGTATCATTCAATATATTCGAAGAAATAATACACAGAATTGTACTGAGCATTCAAAATATTTCCATTTAAAATCAATAGTCAAGCACCTTTTCAGCCCACTTAGTGACAAGCTTCCAGCTGTTATGTTTACAGTATCCACGACGCATACGGAAGTCACCCGACACGTACTGGTCACGTGTTTTGAAGGGCATGATTGAGGTCATGTAGACCTTGATGGCCATATCGGGCTTCCCAGTTGTGGTGGAGTGATAGACGTTCGCCTCCTTCCCTGGTTGGGTTGTGGAGAGAGGGATCATAGATGTTCCATTGTAGAGATGGGCGGGAGAGATACCTAGGCATCTGTGTTTGTCAAGTGGAAAACTAACATTATTTCAAAAAGTAGTCAATTTCTCTTTATGAAAGCTTTCAATATTACAAAAAAGTCATTTTATATTTCTACATATTTAATTAATGTACAGGAAATATGTTGATGTTTTGTTAATGATAATAAAACTATGTGAATGAAATATTACCAAACTTCTATTTAAAAGTGAAACACAAGTAATATTGTAATAAAACATTATCAACCACAGAAAAATTGATAAAAAAAAGATGATTGCAAAACGGCAATTAATTAGAAATCAGTATGAACCATTACTTCAATAGTAAAAATTGTTTTTTTGGTAAAATTCCATAACTTATCAATGAGTTGGTCCATATGAATAAGATATTGTGCTAAATGTAAAAAGAACAACCTACATAATCTATGACTCACCGGTACTGATGCATCCATTGATCTCCTCCAAAACACCCTGACTCATCAACTTGAACAGGATACTCAATGTACGCCTATCCAGGGCGTGATCTGTAGTAGCTCGATCCCCCTTATCACGATGCTTCGACTCCGACTTGTGAGTGAAGTTGGCATGACCCGAGTACTTCTGGAATCGTAACTTGTCCTCGTGGTAACTGGTTCGCTCTAGTTCCGCATCTTCGTACCTGTCGACCAGGTCATCAACTGACTGGTCGCTCATGTCGGAGTCAGAGGGATCTTCCATTGCTGTGTCGATTTGGTTGTCCACTTGCATCACTAATGACATTCAACTGGAAGTGAAAGGCATTACACTTAGATGGGGTGTCCACTTGCATCTCAATTGTGTTAATTAATAGCACTTGGACAATTGAGTAAAAATAAATAATAAATCTGTAAAAAATAAATAATGACTATTCATCATTATAAATATTCCAGAGACACTTCAATTTAAGGAAGAAACATATATATACAGGGTGTTTCATAAGTCACGCATCATAGGAGAAACTTTTTGCCATCTCTGTTCGAATATTCTGCATCGATTTCTGTAGTTATTTTTAACCCCACATGATTGGATAAAACTTATTTGGAAATTCCAAATCTATTTTTGGAAAATTATTATAGGTATCACATATTTATATCATATTTTTATCCTTATTTTCATACCATTAATATGGCTGAGCTGTAAAATTGACAAAAGATGAAAGAGTTAATATTGTTTTATTTTGTGGTAAATTCTCTACACATACAGCTGCTTCGGAGTTCAATTAACTGTTTGCCGGTTATTAATAACATTTCAAGATGCTGGTAGTGTACTTGATCATAGTAGAAGTTGTGCTTCTAAATCTGCTACAGACAATGACAATTCAATTAATGTTTTAGCTCATTTATTAAATAGTCCAAAGAAGTCACTAAGAAAGCTAAGTAAAGAGACAGAAACAAGCCTCACTTCCGTGTATCGAATTCCACATAAAAATAAGTTTCATCCCTACAAAGTACAATTACATCAACAACTCCATGAAGACTTATGAAACACATTGTATATCTATATTGCTCATTGCTCAGACCAAACAAATAATATATATATTTTTTATTTGGTCTGAACAATGAGCAATCAGTTAGACCAAATAAAATATAACAAATAATAATTATTTAAATTAATGATTTCAGGTATGAAATATTCATAATTTAAAAAATATATATATATTTGTCTGAACCTAATACAAATTTATTTTATTTGGTGTGCACAAAAATAATCTTCATTTTTAATTCATCCTTAACAGGTATGAATCTGAAATATGGAATACATGTCAAAACGTCAACTGGACAATTATAGTCGAGATACAACAGCCTCCAATGAAGAGAAATACAATGACCAAGTGGGAAAGGTCCAAAGAAAAGACGGAACTCAATGGTATCAAGTGAGAGGAAATGGTAGACACACAAGTAGAGCAGGACAACACAATGTTTTTAGTGAGCCAATTGGTCCCACAGGTGCCTTTCATACAATTGAAATGCCACTAGATACATTCATGAACATCTTCAATTAGTGGAACCTTTACCACATAGTCAACTGCACACTTCAATATTCAAGAAGTACTTGGCAATTCAAATTGAAATTTCAATGTAGCTTATTTTCATTATGCTTGAGAAATAAAAATGTAGCTATGCTTTAAAAATTGCCAAGAATGAAACATAAATCTGCAAAACTATAAATTCACTCTAATTTTGCCTATTTCAAATCACTTCACCAAAAACAGTAAAATGTGTTTTTGTACCTCACTAACTATGGATGAGCAACTCTTCACAACAAAAGCTGATTGTAAATATACACAGTACATATGCTGAACAAGTTAAACATGTTAATACAGTCAAGCAAAAATATTTTATTTATTAATTTTGTCCCAAAAAACAATAGTTATAAGCTTTCATATTAACACAGTATACTAAACAATAACATATTAGTATACTCATATTAATATCATATGATTAATAATGTTACATTTTATTATATAATCATTATTATACTATTATGTATATAGACAACATGCAATATAGAATTTTAATTGATAGAGCTTCTCAATTACATCCAATTAACATAATCTAATAGCCACATGCAATAAAGCATTTTGATTAATGGTAATACAGTTTATAAATTACATCAAATTAAAGTACATTTAATAGTCACATGTGATATAGAATTTCAATTGATTTAGAAGCTTTATTAATTAAACTGCTATATTGCACATAGTCTATATACATAATGATGTAATATTACAATTGTTTATCATAGTTCATAGTAAAAATACTCAGCAAAATCCCCTTATTTTATCAGGTTTCTCAGATTTTGAAAGCAGGATTCCCAGATTTCAATTTTTAATTCTTTAGGACTTATTTCACAGCATTGCCACACATTAATGTACATTAGTAGTTTATAATGTTCAAATAAACATATACAAAATTTTATTTCAAACAATGCTTAAGAATTGAATTACTTAAAAATGGAAAATAATATATTTATTAATATACAATAGAATTTGTGAAAGTTTATCTTAATGATCAGTCAAAACTGTGGAATATGAAATGGTTTTTTAAGGCATGTATAAAAATACCTTGACTTTACAGGTATATAAAAAAATTACCTGACATTTCCAGGTTCCTATGAATCGTGTTTACAAATATGTAAATAACTTATAAATCATTAATTGTATGTTATTAATATATAATAATATTTTATCATACAGCATAATATGTTAATATAAAGTGTATGTTCATGACAATTGATTTTTGGGACAAATTAATAAATAAAATATTGTGTTTAAATGCATAAACATGTTTAATAAAAAATTACATGTCACATGGTTACACCGTAAATAAAATCGGCTGATTATCAGGTGGCCAGGAAGGCACTTTTGGGTGAAGAAAAATGTACTCCAATTTTGAAAGTTTTTATGGTGTAATATATTATATACTGAAAACAGCTTAGAAACACAAAAATTAAAATCATTCATTGAGCCGTTAATATTGATTTTTATGTTTTTGCCATGGCAATCATGTGTTTGGCTACTTCATGTTCCCATAATGGTATATCTGAAAAACGTACAATAACCGTTGTTTGCATTCCAACATGTAATACAATATTAATATGTAATACATATTCTATCAAGCCATTTTTTAAATAAAGGTTGATTTTTATGTTTTTTCCATGGCAACCAAGTGTTTGGTTACTTAATGTCAAAAGGATGTGTTTTTTAGGTGTAACACTTATCTCTAAGTTGTAGTATGATTGCTCAAATGAAGCCAAGTGCTATTGCGGAGATTTACTCAATTCAGAAGCAAAACTATTTTTGACCATAACCCAAAATTTTCAAATAGCATTGACAAATGGCAAAATGTTTAATGGGCACTTTCCAACCAATATATCCACGTTATGCAGGAGCCTAATATGGTCACCTCAAATGAAGCCACATCCATTGTACCCAACAGGTTGTATATTCAATATCATTGGCCATTCCTCCATTTCTGGCCACAGATCCTTCATTTTGCTGTATTGTGGTTTACAGTTCCCATTAGAATGTGTAATTCTGGTGGAAGAATAAAATCCAACACCCAAATACTGTCATCACCATTGATGAGTGGATGATGTACACCATTTTTGTGCCTCTTAGCCTGAGCAAGATTTCTGTTACCTCCATTCCAAATAATGCTGGTGAATATTTCTGAGAGCACAAAATGCAGCTGGTTGCCACTGACCAGCTGATGAGGCCTCACAATAGCAGCATGGCTGCAAAGATCCATGTGATTGAAGACCAACAATGATATTAGCAAGGTTGAGATCAGTTGAAATAACATAGAGTAAGTCCCCCAAATCCAACCCCCATTGTCCGCACCACACATACCATTAGCAATCCTTTAACACCACTGTCTTTATGAGATTGCCACTGCTTAATTGGGGTTTGAGCATTTTCTTCTTGAATTAGGTTAAATATATCTCAGCTGTTTTTTCTGATTGTATTCCTGTTATATTTGTAGTTTATTAAAGTAATTAATATACAAAATGGTACAAAATTGTATATAAATTTAAGTTTTAAAATTATGCTCTAGAGCATGAAATGCATTTTCATAGATTATGCTTTATGTATAACATACATATTTTGATTAATCATACATGATAGAACTTAACTAAATCTTTGTCTATCAATAAATGGCTCACTAGAATAATATATGCATATTCATGTCTGATTATATTTGATTAATATTGCAGTATTACATGTTGGAATGCAAAAACTGTTAGTATATTTTTTTCAATATAATGTTATGGGAACATGAAGTAGTGAAACACATGGTCATGGTTGCTATGGAAAAAACATAAAAATCAATATTTTATAAAAACAGCTCAATAAATGTTTTAATTTTTGTGTTTCTAAACTATGTTTTCATCTTTTTTTCTTCATCCAAAAGTGCCTTCCCAAACCACTACACTTCCTAATAATCAGGCAGTCCAATATGTGCAGCTGATTATTAGGCTAGACAAGATCAAAGTCATATATAATGTACATAATAGTAAATAAATAATTATTAATGTGTTATTAATATAATTATATATTTATTAAATGTTATATCATTATATTATATACATTATTAATTTGATTAATTAAAAATTGATTGCACATTGCTCTCAAATATAATTTTTTTAATACACTGAAATAATATTTATTAATAAATATTTAAAGAACTTTAAATAAACTTATATAATTTCTTTTGTATGTAATTTTTATTGGCAATATTATTTGATGTATGAAAAATATTATGTTAATCAGCTGTCTCATTATCACGTGCTCTTTACTATAATCTGTGGATACATATATATTATATTTTAATTATTAAATTTATAATATTATTGTAATAATAACATGTATATATAATAATATTATTAAATGTTTTATAAACATATATATTTTTACACCATTTTTAACTTTTGCATTCAATATGCATGCAAAGGGAAGAAAACTATGCAAAATATTTATTAGTATATTATTATGTGGATCCAGAGTTCTAAAAAGTAATATATTCTGTACCTACATAATATATTAATAAATTACTATAAATGTGATTCAATATTATTATAAAAATTTATTAGATCAATCACAGTATTTAATAAACATATTTAATTATAAACATTAAAAGCCGATTCAACATCACTCTCAAATAATTATATATATTTTTTAAATACACTATATTAATCAATGTATGAAATAAATTATGAAAGCTATAAAAATATATTTATGTTTTATGTTTATTTTGATTAAGATTAGAAAGGCATTCTTATTATTTTTTGTAATTAGGTTGCAAGTTAAATATTATTATTAATTGTAAGTATATCTTTGATTGATAAATTAAAGTTATACTAAACAATAAAATTGTTTGCACTCAAATGATTGAAAAAGAATAAAATATTATCTTCATTGTTCATTTTGTATTAATTTAGTTCATGTAGTACCAGACAAAGATGTTGTTGATTTGTATAGCTATAGCTATACAATGTATACATTTCATAAAATTAAAGAACTCTATCTGTAAATATAATAGTAAATAATTATAATATAAATTAAGAAATTTTCAGATATATATCAGGCTCTTAACTGCCTGACAATCAAGCAATTTTTTTACAGTGAATGTGCACATCTGCCAGTAAAGACTGAGCAAATGTCAAAATATTTTGCACAATTAAAAAAAATTATCATAAAAATTTTGTAACACAATCCTAAAATTCTAGTATATTCCCATATACATGGCCAAACTGAAATATGTATTCGAAAGTTTATTGGTCACTTCAAAATTAGCAATTTCTATAAAGTCTGGACCAATTATGAATTAGTAATTGAATTGGACTGAATTTCTTATAATATTATAAAAGTGATATATAAACTCTCTTAATGTTTGTTCATAAATCTATTTGAATTATACTGTAGTATGTAGCCCATAGGTTCAAATAAGTAAAAATATATAATGAATTAATCTTGTATTATAAATTGGTAGGAATTTATATTTTTGATTTACATGTTCAAGTAATATGCTACAAACTTTATACAAATATTAATGCTACATACAAAAGATTAATAAATTGAGGATAAAAAACTACAAGTCGTAAATGTTTGACGTTGGTGTTGAGGATTTGAATAGAAGCTACTACTAATATAAAATAAATTATTTAAATTATTATTAAATTATAAAATTTGTAATTAAATTATTAAAATAATTTGAAGGATAATATTGAGGGGATAGTTTATCGAGGATTCTACAAAAGGTTAAAATCCTTTAGTACTTTAAGAAAAAAATGTTTTCCATTTTCAGAAAAAATAATATACATACGTATACAATAATGACTTCAACGTTTATTATAAGTTTATAATAAATTATGAATAGACCAAATTGTGAATCACAGTTTGACATACTCAACCCGATCAAATTTAAATGTTCAAACATCATGAAATGAAATTCATGCGTAATTAAATTTAATTTTATTAATTTTATTAACATTATTTTAAACACAAAAATAATGATTATCACGATATGTATGAATTAATTAAAGATTATAAAATATATAATTGTTAATTATGTATAAAGCGAAATAATATTACAATTTACAAGTTCAATATAATTTCTTGAAAGAAATTTAATTATTATTAAAAATAATGGTTCAAACAGACAAACACATACATTATGTGTATAAGGGGCCATTCATATATTACGTCATCCAACAGGGGGTGGGTGGGTGTTTTAAGTTGATTACGCCTGATTATGGGTGGGGGTATCTGCCTAATGCTTACATCATCATGGTATGATTTTTGTCTATAATAGAATACTGACACTTTATAAAGCTTTATAGATTTCTTATTCAGCTAGTATACAAATTTCGTATACTTTGTAATTTATTCTATATTTTTTCTATGATTCCGAATTATCTATAAATTATTTATACTAATGTACACATAATAGATATCTTTCTTAAAAATACAATAAGAATATATCTATGCTTAATTATACACATACATCAGTATTAAAATTGTTTTAACTAAGCAATATAATTAATTTGCAAACTTAATTATACTGTTAGCACTGTCGTATTGAGTTTGTGATATTAGGGTGTATGAATAAAAAAAGTAAAAGTTATGAAGCATATGCTTCAAAGTAAAAGCAAAAGGTCGGAGGTTTTACTTTGAAGTAAAAGCAAAAGATGTTTTTCGTATGAATAACCTTTTACTTAAAAACGAAGCAAAACCTTTTGCTTTTACTTT
>JAUZND010005804.1:0-11036 GCA_034780555.1 Coelogynopora nodosa | reverse complement strand
AACAAATTTTTATTTTTTTTTCCCCCCCCCCCCCCCCCCCCCTACACACACACAACACAGCCTACCTCCCGCTAGACTCCTGGCCCCTGGAAGGCATGTGGTCCAAACTGAATGTCACCCGCACCCTGGGACCCCACGCCAAACACACGCCCGTCATGGAGCAGACCGAGAACCACATCTACGCCTACGCAATCGCCTGCTCTGTGCTGGAGCAGGAGAGCCACCTGCCCGGCTGGCTGCAACAGGTCAATCGATTCATCCTCCCGCTGCTCATACTGCTGGGCTGCGTGAGCAATCTCCTCGTCTGCTTCATCATGAGTTCGATTGGATTCCGCCGACTCGCCGTGGCCTTCTACGTGGCGGCGATTGCCGTTATCGATTCCACACTCCTACTGATTCGAGCCACTGACATCTGGCTGCAAGCTGTCGCTGGAATCCACTTGTCCAACGCAATCTTGATCAGCAGTAAAGCCCTGTGTACCACCTTTCCATTGTTCTACAACTTTCTAGTGCACATGAAGTCTCTTATGCACATCGCAGCTGCCGTTGACATATTGCTCTTGTATTGGCGTCCTGTGTTTTACTGGCAGGTACTCACCCCTGAACGTGTCAGAAACTCCTGCATTTTCTTTGCCGCTGTCCTGCTCATCATCAACTGCCAGTTTCTGTGGACATACGACATTATCAAAGTTGGCATGAAGGAATCGATCCCCATGGGCGACTACTGCTCTTATTCGATCAAGTGGGTTGAACAACGATTTAGAGATGTGATTTGGCCCATAATTGACTTCACTATTGGAGAAGTCCTGCCAATGGTTTTTGTTGTTGGCTGTTTATTACTTTATTATATACTGCGTCGTACCAAGAAACGTGCTGGGAGAGGTGAATCGGAGGAAAAAATGAATCAATACATTATAGATGTACCGACGTTTTTAAACTTACGAAAGGTTCTACTCGTGCAAAATTTTATTTACACTTTAGGATTTTTACCGGAAATTATATTTTACATTCTGAAATACTATGTTTATATTAATACGAAATCCATTTTCAAAAGTGGCCGCGTATCAATTGTGCGTTCTAAACCAGAGAGCACTTTATTTCGCGAAATGTTATCGACTTTCGTGTTCCCGGAGAGTATTCTCCATTACGGTGTTTACATTTTTCAGTGCTGCAAATTTCCAATATTATATTTCAGTTGCCCCTACTTTTTCCAAACATTTAAAACCATACACTTTCGCATGCGGCGTAATAAATCTAGCACAAATCTTTTGATTAATTCAAGTTGATGCATGCATACCTATCGATCCTATCAAGTGATGATAATAATAATAAATTTGGTCCAATAAAATAAATCTCACTGATTTTATGACAAATAAGTTCATGTGAAAATAAGCTACCCATTATCAGTTGCTTGATAACACATAATACATAAAGGTCATGGAACTTTGTTACCAATTGTACATACAATATGATTAGAATGTGGTTGAATTGTAAATATATAAATACATATCTGTGTGTGAATATTTGTAATTCATTTACATTTTAATTTTATTCATTTTTTCATTCATTGCCAATCTGCTTTCCAAGAATATACTAACTCGAACCTTAGCACTATTTTATAAAACATGTGAATAATATAATGAACTATACTTATATATGTGTTGCAGTTACAAGTATCTGTTTGTAGGAAGGAACAGAAAACAATTCTTGGAATTCAGAATATTTAACAAAATACAAAACTTTTCACCATTACATCTTTCTCAGTGCAGAGAGCGAACGAGATTTATTATTATATTTTCATTTTCATGTATGTACCAGATTCACGCAAACAAATTACGTCATTATCGGGGTGTTGTCTTGAAAATATTCGTATCATATCTCAAGTATAAATTGTTATGTTTAAAATATATATATATGTATTGTCAAACCAAAACAATATTTTTATCGATAACATTTTATCTTCTTATTTTGAATTTAGTATTGTCTATATCACAATATATTGTACATACCATAACTACATAATTGTTTATCTATATTAATTATATTATATTATATATAATCTATTTTATAATACAACTATTATATCTCTATGGTACATACCTATTTGTTTCAATATAACAATAACCAATAATCAATATATTATATGTTTCAACAGTCAGTCTTTACGAATTAAAATATTTTAAATAAACATGACTTACACAACATTCACTTTACATTTTATTGTTTATCTATTTAAAATGTAATATAATATTAAAATATGTTTAAATGAATTGCAATCTTTTAAAAATACGAAGATATAGGCCTATGTATGTTATCGTAATAAGATATTTTATTCGCATATTCTTTTAACGCAACGCTTACCAAAATGGTCAGCTGAAATATCTGCAACTGCACAGCTGGATTTCTTTTCTTTATGACGATGAAAGTTGTGAGGACTTGTGATTTTCCATGCTAAAAAACACAGAGAAAAAATAAAAATTGCCATATTTATTTATTTTTATTAAAAATATAATTGAGCCTATAGGGGGGCGTTATTCTAATATTTAAAATGACGAAATTAAACATATTTTTGTTGAAGTATTTGTTCAACTATGTAAGTTTCGTGAACTGTTTGATTCTAAAGTCATAGTTGAATAGAAGCGTAAAGATATATGTATATATATAGTTTTACTAAGAGTGCTTAATTGTACTTGTCAAATGCAATTAATTTACATTCGAGGATTTACACTATTTGTAATTTTTAATTATAATTATCAAAAACAGAATGACATTTTTCTATGAAATTAAAAAAATATATATTTTTTTATTCTTTATCAAAAAATCAAATAAATGATTATAACGTATTTTGAAAAATGAGTGCAACATTTTAAGAGACATTTATGTAACATACAAATTTTTAAGTAATATATATTAAAAATATTCAATATAAATAAATGTATTGAAAATATATTTAAAGAACAATCAAATTACTAGTTCAAAAATTTTTTTAATTTTCATAAGTTATATATAATATATATTTTTTAAATGATACTGTAAAGTAAAAAGAGGCACATAATATTTTTAAGAGCAGCACATATGCCTTGTCACTTCAATTGTTCATTATTGTAAATATTATAAGCTGCTGTTTTATAATTGGTACAATTATGCCCACATTAAAACAAAATATAAATATAAATATAAATAAATTGTTTTAGCGATTTATAAAATTTCCAAAATAAGGCTGTTATGGAACCGCTATATTGTTCTTAATAGCGGTCTTTCAGTTAGTATTATATCTATTGTATATATGGGTATTTATTTAAATAGTGACCCAAATAATGGTTAACTAGCTCAAAAAATTATTTTCACATAATACAAATGAATGTATCCAATTGTTATTGCGGAGATCTTAAATCAATGTAATATTACATAATACCAATGAATGTATCCAATTGTTATTGCGGAGATCTTAAATCAATGATATTATATAATACCAATGAATGTATCCAATTTTTATTGCGGGGATCTTAAATCAATGTAATATTACATAATACCAATGAATGTATCCAATTGTTATTGCGGGGATCTTAAATCGATGTAATATTCAACTGATTTCGCTAAAAATCTAAATTTGACCTCCGTGGCGTGTTTCGAATGTTAACGCAACATAAAGCGACATTTTACAATTATTTGTAATTTAGAAACATCCAGGCCTTTAATTTATAATAATTACCTCTTAATATTTGGAGTAAGCAATATAGTTGTTGAATTATCTAGTAAATAACTAGATATAGTGTTCCCTTTACATAGTTTTTAACTCGTTTAAAATGAGAGGAAATATTATTTCGAAAGGCATTTAAGAATAGTTATTGCACTTAACGAAAAGCAATTCTTATGGAACTATTACCTCTTAAAGGGCCCTATGAGTAATTGAAATAATATAATCTGGAACAAATGTGAAACATAGGAAACAATTACTGGTAATTCATATGTAGCAATTTTGTTAACGTAAAAAAACATTTATTTGAAAAATAAAATAAAACAACTAGTGTACGTCCAAAATCTGATTTAATCATATATATGTAATGGGAAACAGTGGTATAATATGTTAATATTTGTATATCATAATAATGTAGTAGAGAGTGATTTGAAAGCCTAGAAAAAAAATGTACAATTTTGTTTAACAAAAACTGTAATCCTGATCTTATATTATCTATTCAATATCAATTCATAAATGAAACACACTATGTATGTAGAACAGAAAGATTTACGTGAAAGATATTAATTTTTATCAGTGTTAATATTCTATTATTTGTTTGGTATTAACTTAACAAAGCGATATATAGTCGAAAGAGGACATCTAATTAAAAAATATGAATAATGAAATACACAACTTAGCAGAAATATAAAAAGCCGGCTAAATATATAACTCTATGAAAAGTACTGCGTATAGGAAATATTATATATTTGTGTATTCACATAAGGATCACTAAAAGTTAACTGTGTTCAGATACGTGTTCAGATATACTATCGAAAATTGTTTAAAAGTATATGATATTTTAATTGATACAATTGTAACAAACAATGAAAATGAAATAATGCAAAATTAAAACAGTCTTGTCATGGAAATCGTTAACATGTAAACAAAATAAATTTTGTTCGGTAAAACACTTATTGTTGATAATAATCAAATTTGTTTACTGATTTAAAAATACATTCGCGTGTTGACACCTTAGTTGATGTGGCAGTGGAACCCGGAAGTGAACAATCCTTCATGGAAGAGCTTCCTGGTCCTGGTATCTTTGTGAATTTAAAATTCAAATGTTTGTAATCTTTAAGGGTCACAAGATTTTTCATATACCAAGCATAGTTTCTAGTCAAACACATTTCGCAAAAACAAGATAAGTACCTAATTTTTATGGAACCATCTCCGTTTCACATTACCTGGTGGATGGATCTTTTTTAAACCACTGACTGGCTGTATGTGCATCTTTGCTCTGTCCTTGTAAAAGTCGTTCGTCCTGCAATTGGGTTAAATCAAACACTAACACTAACCCTGTCCTACTGCGTGGTTTCCAAGGGAGACGTTCAGTTGGAAGATGTAAAGCTTTAAAAGCCTCCAAGCTGTCGATAGGCTCTCCTGACTTCAAAATGTGTCGTCCTAAAAGTGTTTTGAAATTTGCCCCTGCTATGTCGCTTAGGTTTTGCCATGACGTATACGTCATCAAAATTCCAGGTGCAATTGCTTCTTTTTGATACATGTACGCCAGCATGTACTTATTGCTCATCTGGTTGGAACAACGATCTGAAAAGGGTTGATACGAGGCATCTTGTGAATCGATGATGGCAGAAGATGGCAGAAGATGTTCAAAATACTTTGTTAATAGAAATGTTCACCTGCTCATAATCGTGTGTCAAATCATCTTGGATGCTTAGAATTTCATGTCTGTATTTTGTTCCATCGATAATGTACTCTGTAGAAACGGGAAAAAGTGTAATTTTTTCCCTCGAATAGTGGCCTGATTGAGGTTCTTATCGATACTGTGACTGCAAATTTTCTGAATAATCAACATCGAGTACAATGCAGTTGGAGATTGTGTTGCTAACGAAATGGGTGGATAATAACTGTAAGTTCACAGCGCACTAATTTAAATAAAAGCTCCAAATTGTGCTTTTGGAAATCGTAATACCTATACAATGTCGCTTTGTTACGTTAACAAAATATTATATTAGTGTACACTACTAGCTCATATTTGAGAATAATTTGTTAATGAATTAAGTAATGAAATTAGCAGTCACGTCATTGTTGTTAAATGAAAGACTTAATTTTAACGTAACAAAAGCGACAAAACTAACGATATTTTATATAATTAACCTGAACAAACAGATATATAGCCTATAAACGTGATGTTAACGAAATACTAAGTTTCGACATGTCAATATTTTCCTTGGACTACTCATTATGTATAGATAGCAAAAGCAATCAATTTGGCCCCCGTGCATTATTTCAAGTGTTAACGTAACGAAAGCGACAAAAGTACATTTTTATGTTTTAGGAAAGTAAAATTACGATTCTATAGCTAAACACGCTATACTTTTAAAATATTATTATATTAGGTTTTATCAATTTTAACCAAAAGAAATTTTAGATCCACTAAGATGTTGAGATGTTAAGATAACATGTAAGAATAGATAACTCTTCTATCAGGTGTCAAAATGTTAAAAAAAATACAGTTCTTTTTTGAGAAGTGCTATACAATTTCTGAGTATTTGCCATTCCAGGTGCCCTGCAATACTAAGTATTTATTTTTCAGTAGAATTAAATGAGGTTTAAATTAGATAAATTAGCTATTTATTACGGTATACATTGAGATTTAAATGTGAAATGGCCACAAGTTTTTCGCAATGTATTACTTTTTTCTTCTTTCTGAAGTTCTACAGAAGCCAACTATAAGTAAAATGTGTTTTTTATGACAACTGATAACCATCTATAATTCTCAAATGTATGAAATAAGTAAAACCTTAAATTACTCCATACTTTTTATAACAGCGCACATATTTGTTAACGTAACAAAAGCGACATGCAATGTTATTTAAAGAAACACCCATATTGTTCTATAATAGCGGTCTTTCAGTTATTATTAATTATAATAGTTGATATGATACATATTTTATATATGAATCTCAATTAAAAAGAATTAAATAGGTACTATTTTAATTAGTTGGTGTTTTAATTTTAGTATTCTCTTTCATAGTTTTTTTATATGTTTATTTTCTTTTTTATTATGAATAAAAATTTGGTGTATACTTAAAAGGACAATTTTCAAATTATTACGTCAAAATAAACACTTTTTACAAATTCTCAGCATATTGTCATAAATGCAGTACATTTCTTACTACTGGTGTCACACTACTGATTTCAATTTTCTCCTTTAAAATGATATAGTCCATCTTCCACCTCAAAGTCCAAAAATGGCGCACCTTTCTGTTTCTCATTAACAAAGTGAATAGTTCTCATAAAATTTACAAAGTTACCACAAAAAAAATATCGCCATGTATCTCTAAAATTTAATTTAAATCCCATTAGTAACTAAAAATACAATTGAGTGGCTCTATGAAAAGCAGAGAAAAAATATTTTCCCCAAAAAAGTTAAATGTACCCCTTTCTATCAATGTTTTATAATTGAGTAAACATCATTTTACTAATCTATTTGAAAGCTCCTTGATTTGTTTAGCAACTATAATCATTTTATTTTAAAATCAATATTTGTGATTTGGCTCTAAGTAAAATTTTGGAATGCAGACAGCTGTTGCATATGATTTTGAGCTTAAAAGTCGCAGAAGTGTCATACAATATTTAATCATAAATGCATTAAATTAAAAATAAAACTGTGAGTTTGCTGGAGATTATTGTTTATCAGTTATTAATATTCATGTATTTAACAATTATTTTCTGGTACATAAGAGTATAATTAAAATATTGGCAAATGTTAATATATAGTACGCTAATTGTTAAAACCCAAATATTTAGGAATTAAGTTAAAATGCACATGTACGAGTCAACATATCAAGTCAACAAATTTAAGGCAATATATAATAACTTGGTCAACCGGCAGTCTAGATCAAAAAACGGAGTGCCTTATTCTTTGTTCTATGATTGTTTCTCATCCTATCATACAGTTCAATATTATATATATCTGGTATCCCTATATCGTATAGTTCGGGGAGAAAGTTTATTTGAATATTGACACAAATAGTTATTAGTGAAACTGATTCATAGATATATTAATTTACAGAAACATATTACAAAATATAAGTAAGGTATACATTGCATTTGAAATTAAATATACATAATCATGATAACGATTTTTCAAATATTTCTTCACGTAAAATATTAATGTAATTCTATTTTCAAAATTTACAAATAAATTACAGAACTGATCAAAGCAAAAATAATTGATTCAATTTATCATAATATATATATATATATATATTTCTACACAGTAAAACACGTCATCGGCATCATCGACCCGATATATTTGCCCTGTGACGCATTTTACGATGAGTCAGTATTAAATACACACTGAAAGTTTTATAAATTGTAATAATTATATACAAGTTTCTATTGAAATATACAAATATATAAAAATATGTCAGATCAGTCCTTCGAGAACATTTTAACAAACGGCGTCGTACAATAATAGAAGCGTATGATTGAAAACTTAATAACTTTATTTAATTATTAACTATATTTGTATAAATTAATAAGATTGAAAATATTTTATTTCAAGCGAAGAATATTAGAAAATTAGTTTTCAAGTGTATTACAATGACGCTGTATGTGATCTAGCTGTATAAAAACGGTTCAGTTCATTTTTTAAATTAATAGAGTTATCCATTTTGGAAAGGCTATTATCTAAGCTGATTAATATATTTTTATTTATAGTTACTGTGGGTGAAAACTGGATAGATGCAACTTTTGTATGCAACCATGGTTATATTATAAGGATATAAATAGTAGCAACTACATATTGAAATCAATACAAAATTATCTCCGATCAAGGGAATTACATTATATACAGGCTTATGAAAAAATAAGTAAAAACACATAGAAATAAATAGAAAACATTTTAATTTAATTTTTAAAAACTATTATTTAATAATTATTATTTTAAAAGTATATATTGTATAATAATATATACCCAACTATATATAAATCATGCTTAAAATAACAAAATTATTTTATTGGTATTGTAAATTTTCCAATAGATATCGTAAAAGTCATCAGCGCTTTTGATAGTATAATTTATTGTATACTGTAATTACAGTGTTTTATCCTCGTGTTTAATTTCTAAGCTTTACTAAATTTATCTCCATGAGTCATTTATAATTTTTCGTAGGTTTTGTTTGAATTTGTATTTTAATAATATATGTCATATTTTTGAAATGGTAAAAATTTTACAATTTGCTCAATTTAAATAAGACGTCATATTTTTCAGGTATACTTTTAAGTATTAAATTGCATGTTAGTTGCTTGATGTACTAACCGTAGTAATAAAGGTGTGGTAAAATAGGACAAACATACACTTTGAACTATCAAAAAGTATAAGTCTATATAGTTTGTTCTGAAAATGTATACTGACTAAATATTAAAAAAAGTTATTTATTATATTTATCAGGTTATTATATTTTCCGGTTGTCAGATTGCTAACCACTTCGTTAATTCTATGCTCCAATTAATATTGAAACGACACTGATATTACAATACTGCAATATAACAATAACTTAATAAAATGAAAATGGTGTTGCCTGTTGGCAATCTGGTAACTGCAGATTAATAACTGCATATAGTATTAGAAGTCTGGCAACTTTTAAAATTAGTGTATATATAATATAAACTATTAATTTTTATTATTCTTATATAGAATATACTTAAAATATTTTAGTATATACTATAACTATAAGTATAGTCTATAGACTATAGACTTAGATGTATAATATTTTTATTATTATAAAAAAAAAATTAAAAAAATGATTTATGCATGATATTGATATGTGACAAATTTTATTATTATATTTATCATTGATTCATTCACATAATATTTGTAAAATAATTATTTATTATTATATTTATCATTAACGTTGTCATTGTTTCATCCATGCTAAATATTTAAAAAAATAATAATTATATTTATCAGGTTATTATATTTTCAGGTTGCTGGATTGCTAACCACTTTATTTAATAATAAATAATATCTGAAATAATATTATACCCCATAATCATATGTGTCAGGTTAATTAATATTAGATCAGTCTTCAGACTGATCTAATTCTAGGATTATCTCAGATTAATCAGACTGATTTAGAATAAATCTTTGATTGGTCTCAAAATTTTAGGATAAATGAGCTAGTAATGATTGAAAGTAAATTTTAACAGAAAAATAATAATTTAATATATTTACCTATAACTTAATATAATAAAAATATATTTCTAAATTAAAAAAATTACTTTAAATTTAACCAAATAATATACAATAAAAACCTAATTTTTTAATATTCATATAATAAATTAATAATATGTTTATTACTTGTTTAGAGCATAGGATTTGACTAACAATACATATGGAAATCACCCACAGGCTACTCTGGCTATCTAAGCAATATTGAAATACTGACTAATCTGAATTATGAACAGAATGTATAGAAAGCATGGTCCCTATACCTAAAATTTATTTTAATTTTGATAATCATAATTCACAACAGATGTGTCAGTTTGATTAATCCTAGATCATTTGGACTAATCCAGGATTATATAAAATCAGTCAGACCAATTTATTATTATTCTAAATCATTCAGACTGATCTAGAATTATCTCAAATTAGTCAGACTAATTTAAAATTATCTCATATCAGTTAGACAGATCTAGGATTATCTCAGATCAGTTAGACAGATCTAGAATTATTTCAGATTGGTCATACCAATCAAGAATAAATATTAGATTGGTCTGAAAAAAATAGAAAATCAATCTAATCACATTGAACTAGCTAATTATTTGGCCAAATGTTGTGACAAGATCAACAAAGGTTATTACAGGAGATTTCAACAGGTTCCCGCAGAAATTTTTGCTACAATGTCTCCCGAATTTTAAACAATCTGTTAAAAATCCAACTCGTAATGACATAATACTTGACCTGTTCTTCACAAACATGCACTCATTCTACACTTGCACAATAGCACCATCGATATCTAATAGTGACCACAACTGTATCGAAGCCACCCCTTCAAAGTCAATACCAAAACCTCAATGTATAAAAATCACCAAAAGGCAAGAAAAGAATTCTAACAAAGCCAACTTGCTAAAAGCTTTATCGGAAATCAACTGGAATCCACTGTACCAGTTAGCCACTTGTGAGGAGAAGTCGGATTTTTTCTATAAAACAATCCACGATTTAATGGATATTCACCTTCCAATAAAAAAACTCGTCACTTTAATAATTCTAAACCGTGGATTACAGAACATTTTAAATCTCTTATTCAGAAAAGACAAAAAGCATGGA
>JAUZND010005803.1:0-11037 GCA_034780555.1 Coelogynopora nodosa | reverse complement strand
GGAGACCCCTCACTTTTTAACCTGGGGAGGCCTGAGTATCTCTAGGCCCCCCCACTTTTTGTAGAAAGATTTTATAATTTCAATAAATATTAATTTTCTAAGGATTTTTGCAGTTTTATACTATAAAATTCTAGAATAAATTTTGATCAAGGTCCCATTACTATGACAGCCCACCCCCACACCCCCCCACTTTTTAAAACGCTCCGATGCGCCTGCTAGAAAAATTTACTTTTCCAGTATACTGAAAGTAAACAATAGAATTGAACCAAATTTGAGCAAGAATAAAAACAAACGGGACACAAAAACAATGACAAACGAGAAATGTGCGTAACAAATAAACAAAACCAAAACATGCTGTAAATACACCATTACTTCATTTTGAAGAAATTTCTTTGAAGAAAAGAAGTTAACTTTGAAGCATGATGTAGTCGTAGGCTAACCTTATAATACAATGCTTTCTTAGATGGTTTGAATTAATTACAACACACAATTACGATGCAAACAATTAATAGACACGTGTAGACAGCAGTTTTGATGGTATATTTATAGGGCAGTACTACAGTTTGGCTATTATACTCTATAATTATCTCTATGATTTCAAGCAACGAATAACAAAGTACTTTTGTCAAGAATTCAAAAGTTGGCTAACGCAAAATAGCAGTGAAAAAATTAATTTCTATGCAACAAATATTCTGTCTAACCATGCTAATCATATAATATTAGATCAGCATATAAACTACGATAAATTTCGTCGCCTAAAATCGTAGAACTTTTTCACAAAATGCACCAAAACAAGAATTGAACACCACAAAATAGCCATGCATATTATGTACACAACTCAGAAGCAAACTCTTCGCTATCAACTATATAAGATGGAGATTACCATTTCTGTTAGTATAATTCGGTGAATCAAAGCCATTAGTTGGCGTTTTGGATGCTGAAATGTACACAAATATGAATAGTCGTAACATAATAACATATTATTGTAACACACTGTCTCAATATGGCCTACTCACGCTACTAATTATTAAACTCACTTAAATTAATAATTATTTTGAGAGGACGACGGAAATAATGAGTCACATACATTTATGCCTTCATTCTTAACCGTTACCATTAGTTGCATTACATACAAAGTACAGTTCTCCATCGCAGTTTTCAATCAATATTATAATTTGGTTAATGATTGATTAGTTTGGTTAGGACTGGTTATGATTGGTTGATAACAATTCTGATTCAGATATCGAGAAATATTAAACAGGTTTAAAATAATATTTCAAATTCTGCGTTTACAAACTTAAAAGTTAATTAATACATACTCAAGCAGGTAAATCACATTCAGCTTAAATTAATAATGACGATATCAATAACACTTGTTATTTAGACTAGAAGACGCAATACTCAGCTCACCCTTGGGATGCGAATGTCGAGAATTCCGGTGCTTGCTGTCACTCGGGGTCAGGGTGACGGAGTGCTCCTTGCTGGTCATCCGCAACTTGTGATCGTGATCCTCACTCTCTGGCATCACAGCCAGATCGCCCGAGAAGAAACTGTTGGGTCGTCCCTGAGCCGGCAGTTGAGAGGAGGGGGAGGTGGAATGTTCCAGCTCCTCCTCCGACTCGGTCGAGGGGATGTCGAGGGTGGAGACCTCGGGGAGGCCTGGCGACTTGAGCTGGTCAGCTGGCGAGAGTACTGCACGGGGTGGGGATAGAGATACATAAATCAAAATAAAAGCTTTGTAAATAACATTTTTTTTAAATTCAAAAAAGGTATGTTAACTAAAAAAATAAAAAAATTCTACAAAGAGAACAGTTTTTTGCTAAAAAAAGGGCTAAGACAAAAACTTCCAGTTTATTTAACAATTTTTAGATATTAAACCTATAATATTGCAGTAGTTAAATTTACGGTGAGTTGTATATATATATATATATATTCATTTATTACAATACACGATATTTATTACAATGCCTAAGCGTTGAAACGATTTGCCAAATGAAATACTCATGTCATATTTCCATAATCACATAGTTTCCACTGTTAATATAGTTGGAGGGGGGCAGAGAGTGTGTGTCTAACTTCTTACGTGAATTTGACTGGATCTTTTTACGCCAAGAAAGTAGATCGTCCTGCGACGGAACACAGAGCAAGAACTCGGACTCGTCCTCAAGCTTGAGTCGAAGGACATTCTTCTTCTTCGAGTAGTTGGTGGCGATGTCACAGTTGGCGTTGTGGATGGAGATGGTGTGAATGGCCATCGATTGCTCTTTGTAACCTGTGCAGAGAAACAAAATTATACAGTATATACTGCTTTCCATCATTATTAACCGTTTTCTACATGATGCTAATAGTATTATTGCGACAAACTATTAGTTGTCTCGTCATTGTTGCAGTTAGTAGGAACTCGAAACACGATAACACAGAATGTTATGAATAATTTTAGAATTTCATTTTGTATTTTGAAATGTAATCATTATAACACAAATAACCAACATAATATATTATATTTACATCATAGTACAAACTATACTAATTAAATGTGAGTATAAATTGTTCATAATATAACTACAAACTTTAAAATATATAAATTTATCGTGAGATATTAAAAAAATTGGGTCAAACAATGAAACATTTATTACCAACAAAGACTGCTAAAATTAAGGTATCCCTATAACATTTAATCCAAATAATTCACGATTAAAGAAGTTGAAAAAAGAACTTTAAACGTTTTTGACATAGATTATATAATATTTATTATATAAAGTCGATTTGCTTTCGCAAATAACTATTTTTTTATTAATCTGATAGTTGTCACTACAACAGAATATGTCGTATAGCTCGTACTTCTAACATTTACATAACGATATTCTTTTTTATTTGTTGAAGCCACGTAAAGGACAATCTATTGTATATTCTATATTTTTAAATAATAATTTAATATTTGTATATAAATATCATGGTTACTATAATTATGTTTTAAATCTACCAACATATAAAAATGTCGATCAAACTGAGAAGTGAAGTGAGTGAAATTGAAGTAAAAGGAATTTAATTAGAAAAGACATGCAATTTGATAACATTATAGTAAATCAGTGCAACAAACAACGCGACATGATAAAGGAAACATTCAAAACTATCATGGCTGGACGGCATGACAGAAAAAATAACCAAATAAGAATTCAAAACATTGAAGGCGATATTATACACAAGACTAGATGATGAAACTGATAGAAGAAGCGTATGGACAGGTTGAGGCTACAGTACAAGGAAGCGACAAGGAAGCGACTAGTGTGTAAAGGAAGGAGTGATCGTACGACACACTTACCTTCCATTCTTTGTTGATGACATAATTCCATCTCTTCAAAAACAAAACAAGATGTATCACTATCGGTTAAAATATGACTCACATTTTAATATTGTGTCAAATTACTGCTGAGTGCACTTCTAGATGAAATATATCATATACAGGTTTTTATGCCCCGGGCTTACAATAAAACTGGCGTTAACAACAATGTGCATAATTCTAAATGAAGAAATGTAACGTTATGTAATACCAATTTGCATTTTTCAGATATAGTAATGATTACATCACTGTAAATTATGATACAATGACGTGACATGATGTGGATGATACCAGAATGTTCACTCCACTATGAAATGTAGGCTATATTAATACAATTAGGACTGAACTGCACTGCGCATTCATCCTGAATTCTTATCTAACACCAATACACATACACATTTCATATAAATTTCTTCATGTAGACTATTAGTTGAGTCTATATATCTGATTAGACAAATTAGACATACTATACAATAATTTATAGTTGATATCGCAATTTTAATTTTTATAATATTATCACACTTTTTAAAGTGAGTTAAAACATTAGGAATTATATCTAATTTCAAACGTGGACTAAATAAAATAATGTGTTTCTGATAATTTTGTTACAATTTGCAAAAATTGTAGTGGTTCGTTATCATTGACCTACTTTAATAATAAATAAGTATTATATAAGAGTGACCTACCTTTTTTAATAAAATATTGATTTTAAAATGGCTGGTTCTCATTCTAATGGATAATTATTCATAGGATGAATATCATTTTAAAATATTTTAAAAAGTTATATTAAAATTATTTCTATTACGATTAAATGTTTATATTAATGTTTTATTCATATCATATTATATTATCGTTCTCATATAACATATATTATTAAAGTTCAAAAATTATATATTTGAATATTGCTGACGTCACAGTTTATGTTCCAAAAGGTCCACAATCAAAATAATGTTTTAAATACAAACTAGTTAATAAAGATCTTAAATGAATCTGAACATTTCAAAGAATTTTGCTAGGTATAGATCATTGACGCTAAACTATTTAAATTGTGTTGTCTCTACTGTTAATATTACTGTTGTTTTAGTTACATGAAAAAGTAGTCAAAATGTATGTATTGTACTGTATACGAGACCGAATGAATATTTCGCAGACCATCTGCAGCTGACCATAGCGATACTAACACACGACGAAGGAAGGAGGTAAGGAAGGCAGGGGGTGGGGAAGGAAACCGGCAGCTCACCTTCCTCGTCCTTGTAGAAGGCAAGCAAGTGACCGCAGAGGGCCGTGAAGTAGGTCTTCCACTGTCTAATGGGTGCTCGTCTACTACGCGCCTGATAGACATGCTTGCGCTCCAGGCAGCCTGTGATCTGGGCCAGGGGGAGCTGGTTGTGCTCCTGTACGGGTGAAGGGGGAGGTGAGGTGAGGTGAGGTGATGTGAGGCCGAGGGGTTTGTGGTAGGAGGCAATACTATACGGTAAGTCACTGACTCTCATCAAATGATTAAAGTGTGTATGTACGTATAAGGGTTATTATTATATTAGTTTTTTCATAATTATCCAAATAAAAAGTCTATGAAAATAGTATCTGATCGGACTTATATTGTTGAACTTATAATATAAAACAACTTGTGTATTATTTTTCTATTAAATATATTTATAAATTGAAAAATATGTAATCTATTTGAGCAGAATTAATCATTGATATTGTTTTGTAATAATTAATATAATATTTAAACAAAAGGCACTAGGGGACTCTTACTATTAGTTTTGGAGAAATTGCATGTTCAAATTTTAATGTTTTGTGATAGTGTGTTTCAAACAAATAAAATACATAATTATCTCTATATATATATAGGAAGAATGCTTTTGCGGAAGTAGTATCTGATCAGAGATAAAATATCAAAATTGTATATCTATTAAAAAACCTACAAATAATAGAATCAGTAGAATACGAAATAACTAAAATATACAAATAACATTAATCAAGTAATTAAACAAGATGGTCACACATTTGTATTTGTCGTACCGATGATATGGGTTGCTCTCTACTGCCTAGATTGTGAATTTGATAGTTGACAAAAAAATATGATAGTGCGGTTGAAGCTGAAAATGATTATTTAAGTTATAAAGCAGTGGCTCTATTTACGCATGCTAAGCAATATTGATAATGGATTTAAGGAACCAAGTATGCTGAAGATTTTTAGTAATACATTTACACATTTTTTAATTACTCACCTTTCTCGGATTCCTGCTTTAATTTATTAAACATTTATATTTACGTAGTTTTGAATACCGTAGACGAAAATTTATGTTCAAGTATTAAAAAGGAATTTATGAAAAAGTTGAATATTTAAAAGAAAAATAATAATCCTGAAATGAAAGAAATTGATGGAAAAAAGCGTGATGTTTTTTTGTGCCCAATTCTAAGCTCAATATTAATTGTTATAAATTATAATGTACATGTATATAAATACTAACCAAGTGTTTTATATCTGAAATACTCTTAAATTGTGTACAAACAATAGATTAAATTTAAAACGTGCGTGTAGAAATAATAAAATATGTGCTTATTAAAAATAGTTATTGTATAGAACAATAATAATAGTCCACTTCCCTAACTGCCCCACAGATTTTACAGTTTAAAATAGCTAAATATTATTCTAAAACTTAGCGCGTCGCCATATTAAAAGTAAAAAACGTAGACAATAATATCAAAACACTGCTACAATATCCAATAATAATAGGCCTATACTGAATGAAGTAATAATATCGATAAGGGGTATTAGTATAACATGAACTTTTGTAACACAAGAAAGTAACATAATATAACAAAATAGTATAGTCTATTAACTTTATTTTAGTAAGGTATAAAATCAGATTAATAGGGTTTACAAGATTAATACAGGTTAATAATAGTTTAGCCTTTTAAAAAATAGCCATTTCCGAGGTAACATTTTATTATGGCGACATGTTTCGAACAGAGTTCATTTTCAAGGGACAAAAAACAAGGTACTATTGATTAGAAAAGAAAAAGTCACAATAAATGAAACCTTTCAAATATACTACTGAAGCATATTCATCGGCAGGGAGATTCGGACAGCGCTGTATTCTACATTTGAATTCAGGCATATTTCGTTGGTGTTGAGTGAGTCCTAACAAAGACGAAACAGCGCTTTCCGGATCTCCCTGCCGATGAATATGCTTCAGTAGTATACTTGGAAGGTTTCATTTATTGTGAATGTTCTTTTCTAATATTCTAAGTACAAAATATAATTGTACTTTTTCTTGTATAATGTATCACTATGTTCTTTGTTCGTAACATCTCGACATAATGAACTAATAATGTAACCTATAATTATTGGAAATAATAGTTTAGTTTAGATGTCCAGTTTAGACATCTCTTAACTATAGAAACGGTGACGAGAACGGTGATAAAATCTTGATTAATATTCATATTATAATCCACAACATCAATTTGTTTTAAAATAACAGAATAGAATAAAATAAAATAAAGTGCTGGTTAGTATCAGCTAACAAAATTTAGTGTTATGAACATAATATATGAGTAAGTGAAAGCGAGAGGATTTCTCTGTGATATCCACAGTGTCGATATAGTAAAAAGTAAAGAAAGTAGAGAAAGTAAAACTATGATAACGTTAATTCTGTTAAACCAGATGTCTTACTAGTAGAGTGTCCTGATCAGTGAAGATATTTTTGCTCGGCGGAGTCATTAACGACTCAATCGGTGGCGGCTACGTCATGCAAAATATAATACAAACATGATACTACTATACATACATACTTACATACACTAACACATACACGCGGCATAATATTCAAGGTAGGTCATTAGGATAACGAACTAGTTCTTCATCTGGATAAGTCAATATATGTTTATAGAACACTCCCAAAGTAACTAAAATAAGAAATCATTTTTACAATGTTTCTTTTTATTAAAATTATGATGTTTCTTAATTTCAAAATAACTTAATACTAATTTATTAGAATTGATAATAAAACAAAGCCTAAGAACGAATGAAAAACTTTATTACAATATAATAATTACTTAGAAGAGCGCTTTTAATTTTAAATGATGATAAACTTAAATTAATAATACTAATTTTTAAAAACATATCTAATTATGATTTCATAATTCTTTTCATATTTTATTATCTGCCAAAATATAAATGACGTATATACATTAACACGTTAAATGAAACATCAGTAAATCACCATATAAAATATAGAAATTTAAAAACCAAAATCACGAAAGTTATTCTACACTAGAGAATTAGAAACCCATCAAACTCAATTGACAATATAAACCAATAAATAGCCATTATAGGCATAATATAGATATGGGATAGACAGCGACTCAGACAAACTATATTTTTTGTTAAATGCGAATAGTTTCATAGTAAAGGTAAACGTAATAACAGAAGATCAGTGAGACATATCAAATAAAAACAAGTTGAGTTCTGTAAAATATTATCCACCAAGGAGTAAATAAACATATCTAATCATAATTATTTTCAAAAACCAAATCATCAATCGCGGCTGACTCACATGGAAGCTGCTCGTCTTCCTCCGTGTACTGAAGCTGGCCGTCTTCTTCAACTGCCTCTTGATCGGTGTCTGCTTATCATCATCACCCTGACCCTTCACCTCTACCGCAGTCGGTGAGGCTGATACCGGCTTCCCACCACCGGCACCCTTCTCCCCCTCCTCATCGATTGCCTGGTCAGCCCGGCGCCGGTCGTCCACTCGTCGGCGCTCATCCGCCAGTCGCTTGGTCTCGCGCCGCTTGATTTCGGCGACACGGTCCTTGTTCAGGATGGAGTCCTGGGTGCGTCGCTGGCCCTCCTCCACCTAGGCAGGGTGAGTTGGTTGGTTAAGTGGTTCTTATTTTTATGTTCATATTTTGTAAAATTTCAAGGTCGGGTCTTTTGAAAAGATTATTGTTTTGCTGTTTTGAAAAATTGTTTGACCACACATTAATATTATTATTGAATTGGGACATATTTTAATATTTCTTGAAATGAGACAATTTTAAAACTATGTCATTTTATTAAAGAAGGCACTGTGCACATACTAATCATGTAATAATGTCATACTACGCGCCTAATGTACAATTTAGTTTGTTTAAAAAAAGCATAGAAAACTAAACATTATTAATCTATCTATGGTTTAGTATAGATACAAACAATTGAGTACAATTAGTTTTAATATTACAACTAAAATGTTTATTAAAAGATAATCACGCATATTGAAACTCTTAATCAGTAATTTGATATCAAATCTAAAACATTAATTTAAAAATAATTGTTAAGAAACCAGGTATTTAATTTTTAATAAAATCCTTTTAATAATTAATATTACACAAACAAAAAAACAGTAATACTAATGCAGAGACATTTTATAGAGTATAGGTAGGTACCGTATAATCTATTCTTATAAAATGATTCTATCGTTTTTTCAAAAAACAACAATTAAGTGCAACTGCCAACTCAAAGTCCTGAATGATATTATGATAGTCATAGAGGGAAGTCCGACCTTGCGCCTCGCCAGCCAGGCCTGCTCGAGAAGTGTGAGCCTCTTGATCGCCTCGAAGCGGTCCCCTGCCGAGTAGACAGACTTGGTGAAGTCGTCGTGGGCCTTGAGAGCCTCCTCCACCTCGGTGATGGAGCCGGGATCCTTGCTTGCCTGCATCGTGGCCTCGCGGTCCGCCAGCCACGACTCCAGACCGGCGATCTCCGCGAAGAGTTTCTGTGCGCAGGAGACGGAGGAGGGGACGGTGAAATTTAGCCGGATTAGAGCCATCGCGTGGATGCAGGGCAATCGTGAGGCAAAATGAAAGGGTTAGGGTCATATTTAGACGAAATTGTGGGAGTTAGAACCATCGTAAGTTGAAATGACAGGAATTAATACCATCGAGAGAAGCAATTTAATAGGGATTAAGGCCATTGTGAAATTAAATTTCGGGGTAAAAATTGTATTATGTTAAAATTATGGGTGTTTTATGGCTATCGTAAAAACGAAATGAAGGGGATTTTATGGCCATCGTGAGGCAAAATTAGGGGGATTATGGTTGTAGGCAAAAATGTTTTTCAGGTCACCATTACTTTGTGTTCTCATAAAACATCACAATAAAATCAAAATTTTCCAATCAAGTTTTCTTCAAACTTCCAAAAACAACCTTGTCTGACAGAAAACGTATTTTCTTGAGCTCACTCGTAAGTCCAAATTCTCCTCATAAATAGTTCGCCTGTTCTTCCAAGCGGTCATCAAGTTCTCCCACATTTTCTGGAGGTCCTCCAACCGTTCCTTGATGAGTGGACCGGTGTACGGGCGATCTTGGAGCTTGTTACCAGACCTGGAGATGGAGCATTTTATCATAGATAATAATATTCAAATTGTATCGAATACAAACAAAGAAATATATACAGTGAGAACAAAGAAGATTCTGTGGAACAGAAAGTGAAATATAAGAGAATATTTAAGATTAATTTTTATCATATATCTTGCTTCCGCGACATGGTTACTCGTTCTGGTCTGTCAAGAACGTCAATCTTTCAAGTTAACTAATTTAAAGCAATAATCAAATAATCCAAAAGAACGATAGCGAAAGAAATTACCTATTGAAACAATATGATCATACAATGTCACAAATGTGATTAGTTATTGCCAATATAATAGTAGTAACATAGTAAAACTTGGTAATTACAATGATAGATAGAGACCTTGGAAAACATATGAATTCAAAAGTGAAAATGATTATAAAAAATGAAAAACCATAAAAAAAACCAGGGAAAGGGAAGGGAGAAGAGAAAGTTACAGACAGAGATTGTTTAGAAATAAAAACCGGGATAAGTGAACAAATAACTAAGAAAGAGAATGAAGTGAAATATGATTAGATTGAAAAATAGGAAATACAAAACTATTATTTAAATGTATTATAAAATACACACGAAAAAATTATATCAATCGAAAAAACGTATATATAAAGTAAATAAAACATTAATAAGCTCATTGACATCTACACCCGCAATGATCAAGGTAAAGAAAGTATCTCACTTGTTGAGCGGATTGAGAATTGACTTGTGCGCTTGAATTTCGATGTCGTGTTCCCGATTGACCTTCATGAGACGTTCAGCACCAGCGACATCACGTGACAAGTCGTCGGCGAGAATTCGCGCCAGCATCTCCGAGATCCATGAGGAGAGTTCGCGATACCGTCGGAACCAGGCCTGTTTTTGAAGTAGATGGAGAAATCCTTATACATCAGACTATACTACTGCTGGTTTCAGTGCTCGAAATAGATGTTTTTTTATTATATGGTCCTATTTTTATTCTGATATTTACTATTTAGTTACAAGGTTTAGTAGAAAGTATGGACTGCGTAGGAGGTAGGAGGGGATGATTGGGGGGAGGGAAGAGGAGGAAAGGAAGGGGAGGGACATAAAAGAGAGAGACGTGGCCAGTGGGAGAGGAGGGGAGATGTGGAGGGAGGGAGATGTCAGGTGGGAAAGAGGGGGAGAGGTGTGTAAGGGAGTGGTGGAGAGAGGTTGGAGAAGAAGAGGGGAGGAGATGAGGGTAGGAGAGGAAGGGAAGGAGAATAAACTAAAGGGGAGAGGTGGAGAAAAAAGAGAGGGGAAAAGAGAGATGAAAAAGGGGAGGAGAGAGGAGAGGAGAGATCGG
>JAUZND010005802.1:0-11037 GCA_034780555.1 Coelogynopora nodosa | reverse complement strand
AGTGGGGGTAGGGGGGTCGAAGGGTTAGGGGGGTTAATGTGTTGGTATGGGGGTCAAAGGTAAAAAAATAACCGTTTCTGACTAAAGTAATTCGATATTGGAAACATTAATTCAATGGCAAGTTTAAATTGTTATTTATTGTGTATTCTTTTGATAATTATATAAATGATAAATATGGTAACTTCAATAAGTTGCTTAACAAAAAATCGTAGCTATTATTAATTAGTAATTAATTAATTATTTATTAATTGATTATTAATTAATAATCAAAATCTAATAATGAAATGTTTGGTGATTTATCTATTATTAATAATATTTTCCTGTATTTAACTATAATATTACTAAAATTATATTTCGTTTCTAATTTCCTACTGTAGGCTTAATTACTTTGTATATATGTAAAATAAAGCAATCTAGGCCTAATTTAAATATGAATATAAAATAGTTTAATGGTATTGAACTATATAGATGAAAAATTAAGACAGAAAATATAAACGACAATAATATTATAAAGATCGTATTCCTTGAAATTATTTTCATCAATTATTATGTTTTCATGAACATGAAGTTTATCTCAAATGTTTTGACAAAAGTGTTACATGTAATATATTTAAGAAAAACAAATTCTAAGCATTTTTAAGTTATTTAAACAAATATAGTTTTCGTTACATATTTTCTCTATAATACATTGATGCAATATGTTATAAGACCTCAGATTGACACCCCATTGGATAAGCAGTATGGAGGGCCAGTCGAAGGTCAGGCTCACTTTTCTGGCTGCGTGGGAGAAGTTCAACGTGGAGTAAGTGTTGTTATATGATTGTAAATCAAAAATAAGTTTTACAACGATAATATACCTGTTTTGTTGTTAAGTTAACTTTTTGTCAGTATAACTAACTATGTGTTATTTAATAATACGTTACTATCTACGGCGGTCTATTTTGTATTTATTTGTAGTTTGTTTATACTTTAAACCATTAAATCATTTGTAAAATTAAATTATGCGATAAAATACATCATTAATATAATTACGATTACATGGCGAAATAGGGGATAACAAATGAAACAAATTGGCCATTTACATCGATGGCTTTTTGTGGAATTTTTCACAAGCATTGATGAAAATAAATGTTAACCACACGTCTTATTGTTACCCATATACCCATACAAATCTTAAGTACTTACGACGAATACAGTCATGTATGTTTGAATATTGAAGTGTATCTGCTTGAACATATTATAATTAGTTATAATATTTATATCTGAGCATATCACACAGTTTGCTATAGTTTCAACTTCTCATCGCATGATTATTATATGTCTTTACATTCCCCCTAACTTACGTGTTAATCTTAAATAAGACATATTAGATAACTTAAGAAGAAGTCTCGATAAATTTGCTTCCGATTATCTCTCTTTTGACTTCTGCGTTGCGGGTGACTTCAACGACTTCAACATAGATAATCTATGCGACTCCTTCAACCTTATTAAACGCTATTAAAGCTCCTACCAGACTCAATTCCCAACCGGACCACGTATTATTCAGTGACAACCTCAGCTCAGGGATGTATATAAACCTCTCATCGCCAACTCCGATCACATAACTATTCTCTTCAATCCTACGATCAAAACTGACACCATAGTATCTAATAAATTGCATAAATCCACCATTCTTGATCTGCGTCAATCTCACGTAAAAAACTTTCTTGACTGCGTCAATCTCATGTAAAAACTTTCTTAATCTTCTCGAAACTCAGGTCTGGACTCCAGTTTATAATCCTCATCTCTCCCTTGGCGCCAAATATGAAACTTCTGTGTACCATTCTCAACAATTATGTCTCCTATATCCAAAAGAAAATGTGTTAACTGTAGCCCCACTGATAAACCCTAGATTACTCCCTTAATCAAATCTCTCATTACAAGTAGATGGAACGCCTACAAATCCCGGAATTTCGCTTATAATGTTTTGACGCATTAATCGACAGTCCTTTTCTTTCTTACATTATTAGTATAACTCTCTTCAATTTCTGATTTAAAAAAAATACTAATCTGTTCTATTATTTTCATTGCTCCTAAACTGGATGTATTTGTTTCTTGTTCTAACTAATCATTGCCTATTCCACATCTTTTGCCTAGTGTACATATTATATGCTTTTTCATATGTTGACTGCCTTAGAAATGATGTATATCGATTCCCATTTGATACATCAATGCCTTATTATTATATTATTATTATTAGTATTATTACTATTTATAGATCTAAAATGTGTCACGTAACATAACATTGGTATGGTGTCACAAAGTGTCACTCTATGCATACAATGTTATGTCACATTATGTGACGTTATGTAACATATTATAACATGACATATCTTCATACTGTGTCACTTTAATACATTAAATATGTTGATTTATTATACTGATTGCATCACATAGCTTATAATAATGTCGGTGTAACACAATTATACAAATGTCATACTTTGTCACGGTGTGAATATGTATGAATTGTCGAAGTTTTTGGATTATGTTTAAAATATATTAGTTTTAGAATTTGAACCATATTTGAAATATAAATCAATATTAATAAACTTTTCTTAACAAACCTCTTAAAATGTCCTCGCTCAGAAAAAATAGTGGATTACTTATTTATATCGATAACATCTATTATATATGTTTAGTTGGATTGTCTCGTTTTTTACAGCGGAGTTTCCTGGGAGCGGGTTTATTTACGGTTAACTTTGGACGTGAGGAGGTTATCGACTTCTTATTTCCACTTATTGAAGACTCCGCATCAATTGCACTGAATGCGCCTCCGGCAATCCCGGATAGTTGGAGTCTATTTAAGTAAACATCTACGTGTTTTCATTGTTAACTAAAATGACCTAACATTCATAAGGTTTTATAATTATTTTCGAAGAACTTTGATTAAAAGGTCATTTTATTTAAGTAATTCTATGCATATATATGAAAACATGTTGTGTATCTATTATCGTGACACAAAATGTCGGTGTCCTCTGTCAATTTTCGCTGACACAATTTATAATATTAGGTAATTGTCTGCTTAGACAAGAATGCAATTACTGCATTAAAGTATTGAGACACATGTTTGGTGTCATGTGAAACATTAAATGATATATGTAAGTTTAATCATTTGGCGAAAACACTGACCATAGGTATACTATGGTAATAATAATGAAACCAATTTGTATTAGCTCTTAAAGTTATCAATTTATGCGAATTAATTTCCTATTAGAAACATATTAATTTCAAACATATTGTTAAGAGTTATTAAGAGTTATAAAATCATTAAGAGTGTTACTTGATAATATTACTTGTTATAATACATACAAATAATATGTATAGTTTATTTGTACTTGATAGTTGTGATACTTATGTAAATCGATAACATCAAACACTTTTAGCGTAACATACAATCAACACATTTATTGCAGTTAAAATCATTTTAAGTTTCTAATTATTTGATAAATAAAAAATATTTTTATTTCAGACCATTACAGAAAGAAGTTTGGTTACTAATTGTAGCAGCTTTAGTGCTTGCAGGTTTCATGTCATATGTATATTCCAAACTGAGTCCACTTTCTGCCTGGAATTTGCAGCTTTATTTTCGTATTTTTGATGAAATTCGCTTTCAAGAGCACATTTGGAGCGCTTTGGGATCTATGATGATGCAAGGTAAGTCTGTTTTTAGTTCGTTCAATAATACACTCGCGTATTACATTTCATACAATTCACATGAAATACATTTTACTATTTATTGTCTCAATTAAATTAAACAGTTATATCGATGTTAATACATAATACAATTTTTACTTGATTAAAATTACGCACAAATTAAACATATTATTAAATATGTATATTTAACCATTTTATGATTGTATGAGAGATGAATGGGAAATAATCAAAGAAATCCCTCATTCGTAAATACCCATTCATATGCTCAAAATGGTGTTCATCATTCAGTAAATAATGTAATGTTCTTTTATACGTATGGATCACCTCTAACTCAAGAAATAAGTGATTTAGTTAATGAACAAGTAACACTTTTAAAATATAAACACTCAAAAGACATAGTGGACCGGTAAGTATTTTTGTACTTTGAAAATTGTGAACATAAGCAGAGTAGGAAGTTATATGAATTAATTTGAGTAATTATATAGTAATTAATTCTATAATAATTAAGTCATCTTCTCTAACTTTGTCAAAATATGCATAACGTTTTTTAATGATAAGTTAAATTAATATTTGAAACTGTAAAATAAAAACTATTGTTTAATAAAAAGCTAGCGAACATGATTCCTCCAAATAAAGCTCTTTCTTTGAATTTGACTAAGTTATCCTAAACTTGCCAAAATTAAATGTTGGGGAGAAATGTCTTCATTAATTAAACTAATAATTAAATTGATTTATCCAATTACGGCACATGTGACTATTCCAATAATTTGAATATAAATGTTTACTGTTCTCAATGTATTTCTTAAATATCAATAAATTAATTAATTTGTTTTTGTATGAACCTTTTTCATCAAACATATAATTAGTTCCATCTTAATATTTTTTCTAAAGAAGAAGAATTATTGAAGAAGTTATCCGTTTATTATTTAATAAATTGTAATAAAAGTTTAATAAAGATAAATAAATTGTAATAAAAGTTTAATAAAGATAAATAAATTGTAATAAAAGTTTAATAAAGATAAATAAATTGTAATACTCAAAATGTAATTTGTGAGAATTCAATCCTAACGAATACTATTTTTTATTTTAGGTTGCAAAATTGTTTCTACTAAAACGCTTTTAAATTTTCGTCAATTGTGAGATTAATTTTTTAATTTTTTAAATATCTTTTGATCAGTGTAATGTTTTGAAGAAATATCTTTACTATCTATATTTCATATAATGTTTATACATTGTAGCATATACTTTATCAATGGGTTTTTCTTTTGGTTTTGGTTGATCATTGTCGTCTAACCTTAAATACAATGTTGTACCTATCTACTCCGCAGTGAAAAAACTTGGTGTTCTTCTGAACATTTTTTTAAAGGATTATTCGGTAAAATTGTTGTTAAATACCTCCCATTCTCTTTTTAAAATTATTATTTTCAATATCGATCAATAAACGAAGTATTTGATTGTGTTTTTCTATTTTATGCATATGATAATGTCTTTTACAATAGGGGCGACATATATAAATATTTTAATTCAAAATATGGGATTCTTAAGATTTACCAATTATACATTTTTAAACTTCTCACTAATTTAATCTTTGAAATAATATTATGTAAATTGTGAATAAAAAGTTAAAACTTTTTTCAAATAACATTATTTCATTGTCTTTTGTTAGATAATATTCTCCAATTCACCACATAGGCTTTGATCGGTAATTTGTCCTTCACTTTGTTATATATAAAAATTTAATTTTTTTTGCTGCTTTTGTGAACCAATCCAGAAATAAAACCAGAAGCATTCGCAGCAAAGTTAATTACATCTTTATTAGTTGAAACAATATTTAAAATTGAAGAAAGGCTATCACCAATTCCCATTTTCTGTAGCTATTGTGTTCCCTGTAAAAATATGTTCCCTTCTTGAAGTAAAATTCCTAAAATGTATTATTTCAAAAATGTACAATATATACTTCACAAATATTTATTGTTTTTCATATTGGTTTTAAAATATATAAAAATTAAATACTTAAAACCTCTCAATAGATTGGGAGTGTACGTTTTGCAATCTGAGTGAAGCCGCTAATGACCGAAATTAAGGACGAATGATCAGCGATACCAAACTAATCAAAACTTACCCTCCTTACTTTCGTAACATTCATCGAAATACATTTATCGCCACACTCATCAACACATTCATTGACAAAGTTATTTGTTATATGTATCGGCTATTATCCTCCATTTTAATCAATAATATTTTAAACAAAGTATTCACTTTTTGTTTATGAGATCAATATATATAATTTCGTATTTATGCAATCGTATAGAGATAACCTGTCAATGTTTACTCCCAGGTCAGGAATTCTATCCATATGCAATGTCCTCGCGCTCAGTTATCGCAAGTTGGTGGTTCTTCTCAATTATAATTCTCAACATATACACGGGTGAGTTATATTAATTAATTATTCATATTAACTATACGTATATTAAATAAATATTTATATTACAAAATATAAACCTCGGAGTATAAAAATACTTTCCATGCAATTGATACCAAACTAAATCATTGAAAGAGGAAACGGTTTTTCAAGGGGTATTTAGATTTAAACTTTATATATTCAACTATATTGGCTGCTTAGTTAAAGTACCTATAGATATAATTTATATTAAAAACAATAAGCTACCATACTTGTAATGCAATCAGCTCATTCCAATGGAATATTAAAATAATTATACAATTAAAAAATAATAATTTTATAAAAACAAACAATAAACGGTTTGAAAATATATTACTCATGTACGCATAGTAAAACTATTTGTGAGTACTTCTTTTAACTTAGATTATAGAATGTTTTTCTGGTAAGCATTGAAACTATATATAATATATTTTAATAAGAATATATTATTTGTAATTTTTCAAATATATTGTTATAATTGTTATTTTAATATATTTTTATTGTTTTAATTTCTACAAAGGTAAAATATGTGTTCCTTGTATCATATTTGTTCAAATTCGTATTCTTTGGGGTAGAAAAGGTTGCTATTAAAGTTCTGAAAATACAACTCAGTTTAATTGAGAACGTATAAACTCGGGCATGGGTACAACATTTGCTGTGACAATTTCTTTACTTTGTTGCCTCTTGCTAAATTATTACAGTTTTACAATAAACATAAGACTGGAGTGAATGTCTTTGATCAGATGTCATGTTTGTACACAGTACATTGTGCTTCATGCCGCTGGTCACTGGCAATTTGGGCTAATGTGCTAGAAATGTCTGTAATAAAGGCCTGGGTTATATTTAAAAAAACGGGAAGCACTGTCTCCAGGAGAAACAGAAACAGCCACAGAAACCTGAATCTAGATTTAAGAAAGTATAATTGATATAGTATTTAATATGCGACATTTTATTGTGATGTATTCAGGAGTTTTCACTCTAATTTAATTATACTTAGAAAAATTCTAGTATTTCTTGTTAAATTTATAAATTTCAGATTAGTATACATAATAATTACCATAAACAATTCGTAACTCATCAAATATTATAAAACCAATGTTATAATAAGAATTATATATTTTGGTAAACGACAAATTACTTACCTTTTATTCCTTTGTCTAATAATATTGTTGTGTCATAAAATCTTAACTGACTCAGTAGTCAAGGCGCATACGTATAAATTCAACTTAAAACATTCTATGTTCAACATATCTCTTTACATAATTTTAAATACAATTGTAATAAATTTTAACATTATTGACTAACACGCATTGTATCTAACTAATTCAATATATGCTTTTAGCGGTCATCAACAATATCCCGGTCTCCACGCAATCACTATGTGGAACCACACAAATTTTAAAATTCGGTTCCAATCCCAATTTGGAAAAATGTATAAGGGTGGTTACAATGAATTACTTTTATATATATATATATATTAATTATATATATATTAAATGGGTCATTAATCAGATTATTCAAATATGTATGTAAGTTTTACGGTACCTATTTAACTTTGACAATAACCGAAAACAAACTTGTCAAAGCTGCATATGACACAAATAATACATAAATGTTCACAAAATGCATAAATCTAACAAAATAGTTGACATATGAAAGTTGTTCTTAATGTCTTCGATTTTTTTGTCTAAAATCTTTATTTCAACATCAAAACATATCTTCATATTAAATACTTCAATAAAGTATAACATCACTATACTTCCATGTATAATATTCCCCTTCAAAATCACATATTAAACATTACATATTAAACATCACATATTAAACATCACATATTAAACATCACATATTGTCTTCATGTATAAATTGCACACTGCAATTCATTTCATTTCAAATAACATAACAATATTGTAACATATTATCTCTTGATATACATATTATTTCCCAAAAAACATCAATAAACATCCTCATATCATATTAAACTGTATCACGTATCACACATATTCAACTCCATATCTGTTTCAGAACAAATAACTTAACTGTGCATCGTGAATTGTTACTTTTTTATTATGAACAATTTTTAATATGAATAAACTATGTTTCAAATAAAAAAATTAATATACAACAACAATATATATATATATATATATTATTTATCATTATTCTATTAGTAATAAGCATATTATATAACCATATCTCATTTCAATAATCTTAATAAATTAAATATTCATTATCTTTATGAAAAAACATAAACAAAAAACACATTTCAATAGCGCATATAAATTTGTTATAATAAAACTATATTGCCGACTTCTTTTACATCTTCTTTTTATAATATTAATATACAATTTCCTCTAACATATACTTCCAATAAACTATTGAATAACAATTTGCGCATTCAACTCTTTACTATTTCCTTCCAATGTTGCAATTCTTATATCACTTCCTTCAAGTGAATACTTGATTTCGCATATATTTTAAAAGGTATAAGGCGCTTTTCCCGAGTTACTGTTTCAACCAATAATATTCGTATATTTTAATAAATATCCATTTTGCACAGAATACGAGCTGTATATATATATATATACATATATATATATATAAAGATCTCACTATCTCAAAACAAAATATTCTGTATGCATTTCCCTTCCCCATTCTCTAACAAATTAAAATATTAACATGTGCATTTTTTCTACGAAATTATACCTATAATCTACGAAATCATTTTTTCAAACCACATTAGATTTTTTCAAAAGTTGTATTGTGCAAAAAATATTATTATTATTTATCATTAATGTTGAGTAAAATTTCAAAATCTTCTAGACAAACCTAATTCCCACGTCTACATAAACACACGATAATATTTAAATAATATATTTAACTACTCATAAAATTCTATTCCATAAACAAAATATTTTCGACTAACGTCTATGTCCTAGTAACTTTTATAATATCTTTTTAATAGGCCTATTTATTTAATCCATATGTCTATGTCTTCGGTAATAATATCACAAAATATTCGCAATAAAAGTCAATCCTCTCGATGGATAAATAGACACGTTTAGAAAGCATAACCAGTTACCAGCACACCAGCTCTCGTTTTCAACATCCCTATAATCAATTTAGAAAAATACTATTCAACTACTTCTAACAATATACGCGACATCCAATTATCATCATAATATTATTCTATATTATTGAATTATACTGAACATTCTCTCATGTTCAAAATCCCACATCATTTTCAAATATATGTATTTGCTTCATACAGTGTGTTATACAATATATTCTTTAATCTACTAATATGTTTTCCACGACATTTCTATGGAAAAGCAAACATTATTTATTATAATTTTCTACAATAACTTCGTTGTTCGAAGGAAAATTTCTTTTATACATTTACTGACTATGGCATAGGAGAAGAAGCTTCCTCATAACATGACATATCATTGGGGACCGAAACGGGATTGTTGTGACTTTTGAATTAGTTTTTCAAATTGTCTGATAATAGAATTTAAAAAAATTATTATGACATCCAAAATTCATTTCTATCTGACAATTCAAACTGTCACTGTTATATGGGATCAAATTGGTTTTCAAGAAAGGTAACAATGGTTGTTCGTGTGTAATTACATTTTGTATTGTAAATGATTGTCTATAAGCAGGCCAATGAAAATATTTATAATCTCTATCAATAAAGTAGAGTAATGCTTTCAGTAAATTAATTTTTTCTTAATGACATTGAATTTCCTATTAATTGAAGTTATGATAAGCTTAATGTTATCAGACTGCTGAAGTGTATGCCATATATAATATATATTAAGTGTACATATATGTATATATATAATATGTTGATAACTTATATTAATACAATGAAATTGGTATCTTCAATAATACTTGTAATTATATGAATAAAAAAATGTAGTTAACTGATGAAAAACATAATATTTTGAATATCTGAGGGTCCAAAGTCTCGCAACGTTGTTTAGTCATCTTTTCTTCCATTTTCTTATATTTATCAGGTGTATAACGTGTTTTCTTTATGGTCCGGCCTGTCCCCAATTATTCTTCTTCTGCTTTTGACTTGCAATCTTATCACTCCAGGACTGTATTACATAGAATACACGCTATGTTTGGATTGTAAACACTAAATAAATAATACATATATGTGGTTTGATTATAACTCATTCCTTTTTATTTTATTTACATTATCGTTCATATAATATAAATATAAATATAGAAGAAATGAAGTTAAATTATATAAAACATATTTAATGTGTTAGTGATAAATAGTAAACACATAATAGATGGATTTGTTAGTATTAAAAAATGTAAATAGTCATAATCAAATTGATATTTATCTAAAAAAATTACTAATTTTACTGTATTTTAGAATTTGTAATGGGTATTTAAAATATAGAATTAATAATTAATACAATATGCACATTTCAATATCTATTCGTATATATAAAAAAAATAATTATCATATTCATATCTCTTCATGAATATTTAAATATGCAATGTAATTTTATAAAATGAGGTTTTCCATTATCATTTTCTTTAAAAAAGTAATACTTTAATGGTGTTATATTTTTTATTTTTAAAGAAGATCCTGAATTTTTGTTGTCATTAATCATTATAAAGACTATTATACATAGACTATGTAATACACCTTCATAAACAAGTATTTATATATCAATTCTTTAAATATACAACACTCTATCGCCTGGCCATCAGATACTTCTTTAACTAAAATCTGTCCTTCCTGTAATATTAATACTTCTCATTCTATCATGACAGTTATTCACCAGCATCCTAATATTCTATCCATTCTTATTAACAGATTTACTGTTACTAGGTATGGTAGAATCTGTAAAACTGGACATTCCATCCTATGCCCAGCC